>OZ024816.1:15932029-16011781 GCA_964017055.1 Chloromyia formosa | reverse complement strand
CTTTTATTTGAAATAAAAATCATTTCCATAATTAACCCACACGGTTGCAAATTTAGGTATAAAATTAATAAAAATTGTTATTTATATAAATCCATAAAGAAAACGTATAAACTATATAATCATGCCAGGTATAAAGATCTATAAGCTTCTGTATATTGCTTTTATATGTACCGGTATGAAGCTTTAATATTAATTTCGCATAAATTCAAAACCATTTGTTTATTCTACCAATAAATTGCTTTTATCAACTTTATACGATTTAGTATAAATGTAGCATTATTCAATTTAGTATAAATTCAATACCTTTCATTTATAGATTTCATCAATAACCGCATTTTATAAATTTTACCTTCGTAAATATACGTAGTATTTATAGAAGTATGTTATAGAATATATTTCTGTAACTATACATATATTTGTAATTTCATTGGGTGTAAGATATATTCAATATTATTCATAATTATTTAATATGTATAAAATCGTTACTTTCGAGAACTTTTCCTATTGTGCTATTCCTGTAAATTCAGTTTTTGGAAGAAAAAAATTGTTTGCATCCCTTATAGTCACATAGAAGTCAATAAAGTTTATTTTTTATTCAAAACCTGGATTTAGAGCAAAAGGAAAAAAGTGCTCCGCTCAAAACTTACGATTTTGACCACCAATATCACGTTTATTAAACCATATTAAACGTAATTAATCTACTACCTTCTTTATAATAATCAAAAGACTTTTCGGTTTAAATTAAATTTGAATTTATTTATGTTGTCTTTATTATGTGCATACATTTTGTTGGTTTTTCGTGATGTATCGTTTAAATATGTTTCAAATCTTTTTATGTTTGACAGGCTTATTATATATATTTGGTCATTAAATTACTTTTCCATTTGGTATGAATTATGGAAGTAAGCAAATGCATTGTATTTTTTCACATAAAATCCAATAGTTTTTATTGAATTTGAAAATTTCAATGATTGCGTAGAAAATTGTATTGGTGGAATCATTTAAGTTATCAGATAATGTAGAAAACAGGCCTGGCCTATAATGAGCGAAATTCTGCAACCAAGCCACTATAACCAATAATTGGCCATCTGATTTTCCATGGCTCAAACTAAAGTCAAACAGTACCTGAAATTAAATGCTAGAAGCACACACTAGCCCAATGCAATCATAACTTACTAATTCGGGGCAAAAAACGAAATAACTGCAATTTTGAAATGGACGGAATTCCACTTTTGAAGACTGACGTCGTTGGTATTCTAATATGGACTTGAGCTTAATTTTAGCGGTTTCTAGCTGCTCCGGATATGTAAGATCCTGAAGGTTTTTAACATTTTGTTCTATTGTAGGTAGATCATAATTTTCCTCGATTTTGTCCCTTTGACTAAGATTGGCCTCTTCAAAAATATGTTCAATTTTTCGACGATTCGCCCGATTGTTTTTTGTTTCGTTTATAGAAACTCGTTGTTTGTTTTGTTTATATGAAGACTTAGAGTCTTCTTCTGTAAATGAAATTGTTAGTATTAGTGATTAAACCAAGTGTATTTGTAAATTACCAGCTCATTGTCATCATCTGCCAATTGCCTCCTGGAGATAAGCTGCTACGAATGAAACCACCTTCCTTCTTGCATATTTCTGGAGATTTCCATTTTCATACTCTTGTAACATATTTGGGCCGGCTTCTTGTTTATGGATATACATATGCTTTTAATGACTAAAATGTTTCACATTAAAAAAAAACCCTCTTCATATTCTCAATTTTCAATTCACCTCCGAGTTAACAAGTAACGAAGGCCCTATGCAAGCATATCTTCTATGTACAAGAACTGCCAATGACTGTGGAGCAGGCATAAGATGATCTCCCAAAATTTTAGCCATGGGCTTGGTATAATCTTCACATGTATTCTCCTTTTCACGCGTTTTCTCGGTTGTATCTTAATTTTTCATCTTTATTAAAAAATTTTAAAGCAAGAATGTTTAATGAGCTGCTTACCGTCCAAATAAAGAATATTTTCCATTTTGCTCTTCAGATGAAAGTCTGGGTGGCAGTAGTACTGGCCCAAATATCGTAGAAAAATATTCTCCGGAATCAGTGCATCTTTGGAGTTAGTAAGACATTCGAAATTATCAAACAGAATGTCGGTGTTAGCAATGTCAACCAATTCCAATTTCGATTCAGAAAAAAACTCAGCGCAACTCAATACAAACTTCAAAAAATTAAGGTTGTCACAATAACTTAGCCACGAACTAGATATTTAGAATAAAAACTTATATACCTGAGTACACGAAATCACCGTAATTTAAATACTCAGCGTCACTAACCGAACACTTAATAACTTCTCCGATCCGCGCTGACGATCCCTGAACAAAGGTAACGAATACTTCACTTTGCATTTTGCATGAAGTCTGTTCACTTCCTCCGCAAAACAACGTGAAATGAAAGATGTACAACAGCATCTAACAGTGATTTTCGGGTTCCATTCTACCCAGGAATAAAATTTATACATTTTGGTATAAACTATGCTCTTCTTGCTTGGCATTTAAACATAGAAAAAGTAAATTTTATACCACTACAGATTCAGAGCATCAATGCTTGGTATAGAAATTTGTCACTAAAAATCAGTGTAACATGAAAATGCGCCATTATTCGCAAGACAGGTTCAGGAACTCTTAAGTCCATTCTGTTCGTGCATAAACTTTATTTCTTGTAGTATAAATCATGTTTTCCTATCTAACATTTAAGCTAGAAAAGACTAGTTTTATACCACCACAAAATAAAAATCTCAGTATTATAAGCTATTTCTGTTAGCATTTAAGTTTAAAATTTGAATTTTGCGCCACTACTAGGACGCCATCTGAAGTGTTAGTTTTAAGTATGAAGTTTGAGAGGCACTGAATAAAAAAGAAAGAGGAGTCAAGTTTTGACAACCAAAAAGCGAGCACGCGTTTTAATAGTTCAAAGCGAAAAGACACAAATATTACGTTTTACAACATCAGGTGTGGGGTACAAGCTCAACAAGGAAAAGGAAATGTCAACCCGACTATCTAAGGCAGAGGTGGTGCAGGCATTAGCCCTGGCCAACATAACCGTGCCAGCTAGTGCCAGTATCTCGCAGCTCCGCCGCATGTACGAGACGCACTGCCAGAGCCCCGAAGGGGGCCCCGCCGACCACTCGGATACCGAGGAGAGCGCCGAAGACACCGACGCCGAAGATCCCGCCGTAGAAACCGACGCCGCCGACGCTGCAACTCAAGAAGCCGAGGAAACCGGGAAAAACACCGCTACAAGAACCGCAGAGAAACCCGCGGCCACCGCCGAGAAACCCGCAGCCACCACCGAAAGCGCAGCAACCAAAACCGTGAACGTGCCACCGTCCGTCGATCCCGAGGAGGAAGATTTAGACCGGCAATTACGTATACTGCGAAAAAAACGAGAGCTGATGGAGCTCCAACGCCACGTGTCGGAGATGGAGGAAGACCACCTGCGGAGCCCGAGGCGTGCAACGCCCATCCGACGAAACGTTGACTATCGTGACGTAGAATACGCCATCACAAAGTATTCCGGGGACGATACGTACGACGTGCGTGATTTCGTGCGCGACTTCGAAGAAACCATGAACCACGTGGAAGCCGACGAAGCGTCAAGGCTGATGATTTTACGACGATCATTGGAAGGTACAGCAAAGTTCTTCCTACAAAACACTCGTGCGGTTAACTACATCGAACTTCGAGACGAACTCGTCACCGAGTTCGGCCGGCGGTTCACCAGACAAGAAATTTACCGTCAGCTGCGGGAGCGCTCGTGGCAGAAAAGAACGGAATCGCTGAGACGCTACGTGTTGGAAATGCAGAGCCTTGCCCGACGATCCGACATAACCGAAATGGAGCTAATAGACTTCATAGTGGAAGGACTGCATGATACGTCGCCAGACATATCCATTTTGAACTCCGCGCAAACCATACAGCAACTGAAGGCCCTGCTGGAGAGATACGAGCAAAAGAAGACAGCGAAAGAGGAGGCGAATCGACCGAGGTATACCGCCGCCAAACCCGCAGTCCCCGCCGCCATCGCAGCTAAAACGCCAGATACCGACGAAATTAGGTGCTATAACTGCTCGAACCGCGGCCACCGCCAAAGCAGCTGCCCGTATGAAGTACGACCGAGGGATGTCTGTTTCCGCTGCTGGAAACCAGGGCACAGTCACCACAGTTGCAAAAATCCGAAGAAAGTGCATAGACTGTTAAGCCAGATCGCCGCAGTAACCGAGACGACCCGCCGACCGCCGCAAATACTCGACTCCGACGATGAAGATGACGACAGTCTTCGTACCGCCGTCAGCGCAATAAATATGGTAAGTGTTGCTATAGTAGTTAGTCAGACCGAGTGTTCCAAATTTACCGAGTGCCTTTCTTTCTTTGACACGGGCAGTCCAATTAGCTTAATGCGAAAGTCCGCGAACGCCGCAGCAGTATGCAGAGAAAAAACGACAACAAAATACAAAGGAATCGGAAACGTCCGAATCTCCACCTACGGTAAGAACAAATGTAGAATTCGGTTTTCAGATAAATTTTACGATCTGGACGTTTATGTTGTTCCAGATGATATAATGTCGATACCGCTGCTTCTGGGACGTGACGCGCTGAGATTAATGAATATAAAATTATGTAAATTTAAGAAAAAAAATATGAATTCCGAATTAAAAACAAACTGCCTTGGCACACTCGATCTGACTAAAATCCCTGACGTAATATGCAAGAGTAGTTGTTCGCGGTCATCAGAAACTAAACTTAAATGTGAGAGACCGAAAGATAGGAGAGTTGAGGAATCGGCAAAAAGCAGAAAACCGCGGATTAGAGGGAAGTCACCCGAAGCGTACGGTGGGTCGAGGGAGGTAAGGGAGGTGTGTGTTTCTCACCGGGGGGAAAGGTCTGCCGTCAAAGACGACGATAAGAAGAATCTTAAGGTAAATCCGAACCTTTCTCGCAGCGACTCTGAAAACCTCTGCAAGATGATAAACGAAATTTACTTGAACCCGAAAGGAGTTGAAGTGAATCCGCATGAGTACCGCATGGAAATTAAACTGAAGAACGATACTCCGATACATACAGTGGCCCGCCGTCTGTCATATTTCGAACGAGGCGAGGTGAGGAAAATAATAAACGGACTGTTAGATAGAGGAATCATACGTCCAAGCAAATCACCATACGCGTCCGCGATTGTTCTGGTTAAAAAGAAGGGCGGTGAACTGCGGATGTGCGTTGACTATAGGGCAATAAATAAAATAACTATCCGAGATAATTATCCCTTGCCGATTATAGAAGAGTGCATCGAGTATCTGGGAGACAAAAAATATTTCTCGACATTAGATTTGCGGGACGGGTTTTATCACGTGCACATGGAGCAGGATTCGGTAAAATATACCTCGTTCGTAGTGCCGGATGGTCAATACGAATACCTGAGGATGCCGTTTGGGTTGAAGAACGCTCCGTCAGCGTTTCAGCGCTACGTGACGGAGATATTCGAGGACTTTATAGTCTCGCAGAAGATTATAATCTATATGGATGATATAATAATCGCGACCGCTGACTTTGAGACGCATATTAAGATATTATCTGAAGTATTGAGAAGAGCTGCGGAGAAGGGACTAGACTTGAAGTTAGGAAAATGCAGGTTTGGATTTGAGGAGATAAATTACCTAGGCTACTTTGTTAGCGCCGCCGGTATTCGCCCAAATGAAGAGCACATCGAGGCAATAAAAAATTACCCACTTCCCAAAAACGCCAAGGAATTAAAATCATGTCTTGGGCTATTTGCATACTTCCGAAAATTTGTCCCGTCGTATACCCGCATCGCCAGACCGCTGCACCGACTGACGAGGGAGGGAATTCCCTTTGAAATGACCGACGAATGTACAGCGGCTTTCCAAAGTTTGAAAAATAAATTGGTGTCTGCACCAACTCTTGCCATATACGGCCCGGATAAAGAAACTGAGCTACACTGTGACGCCAGCTCGGTGGGATACGGGGCAGTAATGCTGCAGAGACAGTCGGACGGGCGACTACATCCAGTGATGTACTTTTCTAAAGCGACAACGGCCGCCGAGTCGCGTTACCATAGTTTCGAATTAGAAACGTTGGCGATGGTCAATGCCTTGAAGCGATTTGAAATTTATCTTAAGGGGATTCCTTTCAAAATAGTGACCGATTGTAACGCTTTGCGGTTGACCTTGGAGAGGAAACAAATGAATGCCAGGATCGCGCGTTGGGCAATCGAACTAGAAAACTACGATTACAAAGTGGAACACCGAAAGGGGGTCTCAATGGGGCATGTAGATGCGCTGAGTCGCTGCCATAAACCGAGTGATGAAAAACAGAAGGAGAAGGGAATGGGAGCCGGGGTGTTGGCGTTCGTCGAAACGGGAGATGTGGACTTCCACATACAAATCGCCCAGAGTCGCGACGAACGAATAAAGGGAGTTAGAGAGAGATTAGAACGAACGCAGATGGCAGGTTTTGAGTTAAGAGATGGATTAGTATTCCGGAAAAAGGGGTTGGAAGTTAGACTATATGTCCCAGATGAAATGGAGGACGCCGTGATACGGCAAATTCATGAGAAATATGGACATCCAGGCGTTGAGAAAACTATAGAGCGGATAAGACGACACTACTGGTTTCCGGGAATGATTAAAAAGGTAGACCGATTCATAAAAAACTGCATCAAGTGCATCATGTACTCGGCCCCTGCACGGGCAAACGAAAGGAATTTACACAACATACCGAAGAAAGCTGTCCCGTTTGATACACTTCATTTGGACCATTTCGGTCCCCTGCCGGCCTTACGTTCGAAGAGAAAACACATACTCGTGGTGGTGGATGCTTTTACGAAATTCGTTCGTCTGTATCCGGTAAATTCCACGAGTACACGAGAGGTACAGGCCTGTCTAGATAAATATTTCGACAATTATAGTCGCCCCCGAAGAATCATCTCAGACCGTGGAAGCTGTTTTACGTCCCTCGAATTTGCGGCATACCTTTTGAAAAACAACATAGAGCATGTAAAGGTTGCCGTGGCATCGCCCCAGGCAAACGGCCAAGTCGAAAGGGTAAATCGGGTGCTGAAAGGCATGTTAGGTAAATTAAGTGAGCCGGAGCAACACGCAGACTGGGCATTGAGACTGTCACAAGTGGAATTTGGAATGAACAACACTAAACACAGTTCAACCAAGGAAACACCAAGCAGACTGCTGTTCGGGGTGGATCAGCGAGGAAGGGAGGTAGACGAATTTTCGGAATATTTGGGAGATAAGTGTGACACTGGGGAAGGCAGGAATATAGAGGAAATTAGGAAAGCGGCCTCCGAAGAAATAGTAAAATCTCAGGAAGCAAATCTGAGGCTTTATCGAGAGCGGAGCGTGCCAGCGAAAACGTACGCAGTGGGTGATTTCGTTGTTATACGGAACGTAGACACTATAGTAGGCACAAACAAAAAGTTGTTACCTAAGTACAAGGGACCATACGTTGTCCACAAAGTCCTACCTAACGATAGATACGTGGTTAGAGACATAGAGAATTGCCAGATTACTCAATTGCCCTATGACGGAGTAATTGAAGCGGCCCGAATGAAGAGTTGGTCTAGTAAAATTAAGGAACCGAACGAAACCTTGCACCTTACGTAGAGAAGCAACACAAAAATGATGAAGCCCGGCGGTCAGGATTGAGGACAATCCGATTGTCAGGTTGGCCGAGGCTATAAGCTATTTCTGTTAGCATTTAAGTTTAAAATTTGAATTTTGCGCCACTACTAGGACGCCATCTGAAGTGTTAGTTTTAAGTATGAAGTTTGAGAGGCACTGAATAAAAAAGAAAGAGGAGTCAAGTTTTGACAACCAAAAAGCGAGCACGCGTTTTAATAGTTCAAAGCGAAAAGACACAAATATTACGTTTTACAGTATCAATGTTTTTTATACCGTTTTTATTATAGAATTAAGCCTCTGATAGTATATACAGGATGAATATTATTGTAATATATACATGTTATACTAATTTTCATATTCAAAAGTTTAATATGTTAAGAATTATTAAAAAAGCATAATTATTATACCAAAATTTTCAACCGTGCACAAGTCTTTTCATTGAAAAAGCAAATGCGTCGCTCTTGATGAAAAACCCTTTATTTTTCGAGCATATGATGAAACCATACGTGACCACCTACGAGTCCCTACATGAGTATCACTGACAAATTCGTTCAAGCCGGCTTAATAAATTAGTCAGTGATGCTCATGTAGGGACTCGTAGGTGGTCATGTATGATTTCACCGAGGGCTTTCTATTGAATTTAGAGAGAATGTGCATCACACTCAAGGAATTTCCGGTTTAGAAACTGCAATTCCGCCGCGTATGGAACCTATGTTCTTCCCATCTAAAGTGAAAATGGACCACGCACAAGCCACACTCAGGCCCGTTTTCTCAATGTCCAGTTAAAATTTAAACTGGAGATAAATTTTTTCGGGGTACGTTCAATGTCTGTTTAACTGGAGTTTAAATTTTAATCAGACATTGAGAAAACGGGCCTCAAAAAATTAAAAAAAAATTGTCTCTAAATATGAATGAGAGAATTCTCGTAGTATTCGCGAAACAAAAATGTTTCCGGTATTTTGGTCAAGAATTTCCAAGTCAAATTTCAAGTTCATATTCATCACCCCAAAAAATTATCTCTCTTTCTTTATTCATACGACTTATTCAGCCCAGGTTCGAACAGGACGATTCCTTTTAAATTGATTTATTTGTAGGAAATTCAACCTTTGATTTATACGGGTGGTGTCTGGAACCATTTTTATCTGATTGATTCTCCGTTGACGTTACCATATTAAGACTTGACATTTGACAAAAATTGAACATTTCAATTTCCCATTTAAATAAATTATTTACCAGATCCAAAAAATCGCAACTCCTTAAATGAAAAATTAACATGAGGGAGAAAATGTAGTCATTCTTGTAAAATATCTACATTACTTGAATGTAAACTACCTTTCCCACTTTACACCTACCGCCTACCCCCATAAAAACAGAAAAATAATTTACAAAAAAGGCACTTTTCACAATTTCTAAAAAACGACAAAACGTGGGAGCGTATTAAAAAAGAAGAGCAAACAAACGAAGGCCCTCAAAAGTATGTCCTTTAAATCCAACATCAATGATGAATTCCACGTTGTGTTCTGCTTGTTCTGACCCTTTTAGCGATGGGGATCAGATCTCTTCGGGGCCAGGAATATTACAACAAAAAATATAAGATGAATATTACTTTTGAGGAATACTAACCTTTTCTCGGGCCACGATTTCGACATTTTCCCGTCGCCGGATTGAAATGTGTATTATGTGCCTGTGGGGTACTCATACACTAACCAACCAGCATTATAAAGTGAAGACAGAATACAGAATTTTTGCGAAATTCGGACGAGACGTTCTCGAAAACGCAAAAAAGAAAGCCATTAAATCGGGAGTATATTTTTTTTTTTTTTGATTTTGGGGGAAGTACCTAGGCTGAACGAAAGAAATGATTTTATTGATGTGCTTAGTAGCGAGAAGAACCCGTGGCGTGATTAGGTTTTAAGGACATCTTGGGAACAAAACCATTTGTTTGTCCTACCCTCAGGGTGGGATTGTGATTTAATTGATTTCGCCTCGATAATTTTAATGACTTTTGCACCGTAGTACCATACCCACTAACAGCTGGCGGTGCAATTAATTGAAAAAGACGATACAATCAACGACCCTGACAATTTTGGTCGTGTTCATCTTGCTGGTCGCAATAAGTTTGATTGATTCAATTAAAGTCGCACTGGACAAAGGATTCAATTGAGTGTGAAATATTAAAGTAGTTTGAGGTGGAATAAGTCCTTTTGGGACTACAGGGATAGTATGTCTTGGAAAATTTTTAACTTCGGTATTTTTAATATATTATTTTCAGTGCGACTACCTAGCCAAACGGTCCTAGAACTAGATTTAATTGCAGTTTCAAATAGATGCAAAAAAATACGGTACATGTTGGCGTTCAGGCTTATTTCCCGAAGCAAAATGGCGAATTCTTTGTGTTTTCTTGCCTGCTAAGGCCGGTTGACATGCTCAAAGTACACTTTGTCAAAGTATGACTTGGAAAGAATATTCACCATTGTGAATTACCACTTCGCCACTTGCAAAAAACGCTGGGTTTTAGGGAATTTATACCAAAACACATTGTTCAGACCACCGTAAATTGAATAAAAACCACCAACAACTCACTATTTCCGGCCCCAACAACCTTTTTCTGTGAACTTGTCGATTTACAATCAATTCTTTGATGGAAAGTTGAGCACCATCCTACTTTGCTTTTATGGGACGCTAGAGACTTCAAAGCACTTTGAAAGGGGGTTGACACGTTCAAAGTAGCCTCAAAGTAGGTTGTCAACGTGCTTTGTCAAAGTGTACTTTGAACGTGTCAACCGGCCTTTAATATAAGGTCGAAATAAATTTGTTTCATCTGAAGTTTTGTCAAATTTGCAAATATGACACTTCAAAGTACCATTACACAATTTTCATTTGAATTTTCGATGAAAAACCTATTTTAAAATGTCTTCAGAGTTTGGATAGTTGTATCTTTGAAGTAACGGTGATTTTCACAATCGGATAAAAGTTATTGAATATGAAATTTTATGTAGTTTTAGAAAGTGATGTCAGATCGCGCTCAGTGGCCATGATCGTTCGGTCACCGCTCTATGATACTAGTCTAGAGCTCAGAGATCAAATCTCGGCGCGATCAAAAACTGCCTGTGAGTACTAATAGAACTCTCATAGTGCTCCGAGCTTGTCAGTATAAAGACGGCACGGATAGGAGGTGCATGCTAGCAACTGCACTTCCGAAAAGTAGATATGCTATTGAAATGTCAACAAGGCATAGAAATGCTAGAGATGTTGACGCGCCCATGCCCCTGGACGGGTCAAGGCAACTAGAGAGAGAGAGGTTTGGTGATTGGGAAAGTGGCAAATTTTGATTTTGTGTGGCAGGTCACGGTTTTTGAAGATAATCACAAAAACAGTTATATCATGGTAACAGCTAAAGATATGCTAATTTAATTTGTGCCATTATTCCTCAAACTAAGCATGGTATAACGCCTATCAGTACTGCCCACCTAAAGCGGGACACCCTGTACAGTAAATTTCGAAGGTTGAGATCATAAACTCCTTCGAGACTGAAACCGGAGAAAGCACTTCACTTCAGTAATTACTCTTTAGATTTGTCCCAAGGACGACCACGTCAATTAAGCTTGAGTCCTTCCTGGCATTTTAAGAATTTCCCTTGAATGTTTTGCAGGAAATAATTGAAATTTGATGATTTCATAATCATGTTACCTTCAAACAATTGTGTTGCTTTTCATAAATTATCGTCCTGGATACGTAGAAGTCTATTTACATCAAGAGATTATTCAAATTTCTATGTCCATTAATTGCGAAGGAATCTTCGAAATTATTTATGTAGATGGATGGGCTGAATTCGTTATTGTTGCTTTCCCAAAGAATCAAGTTGAACAAGAAGAATGTATTGTGTTTGGTATTTGGAATAGAGTTCCTTTATTTTTAACAAATGCATACGACAGGCATTTTATGAGCATTCTAAGCTTTGTTTTTTGGTAGAAAATTCAAGGTGCTCATCCCAGAATATACGGATTGGGAAAATAACAATTTCTGTCCCGATCCCAGTTGTTTAATATGGTAAATAGATCGGTCAAATACGGTGGAGTGAATGGGTGCTGCGTGCTGGTGTCTTTGGACCTAACCCCAGTGTCTCAATCGTAGCTTAGCTCTCTGGGTAAGATATCACATTATATGTCTGTCCATCGTGACGGAGTGTCGGCTAGGCCTAGAGGACAACTTGTATACCTTATACCTTCTTTCGAATTTCCCTCCGATTGCTCTGCCTAGGAGATTGATTCTTGTAGAAGCAAATTGTAATGAGCAAAGTAGTTACCAGATGCTGTTTTGGGGACGAGGCCGAAAGTTTGCCTAAGGCGACCGTGAAGGTCCGGCGGCCCTAGAAACGAACGCTCCATGACGAGCTGAACGGCGGCACATGCTCGTTCCAACTAATTTCGGGAGATGTGGGGGGGGGGGGATTTACCCGCTCGTTGCTCCAGCCATCACCTAGATAACATGTATCATGTGCCTTTGGGGAGTAGACAATCACATAACAAAGGTTGAAACTGGGTCATACGACCCAGGAAAACAAATCATTGAAAAATGCTGGCAATGGCTTTCGACCGGCTCATGCTACACGCTCCTGGCCCTGGTGGTTTGGACCCTTGGCCTCTTAACTCAAAAATAAAACCCAACCATTGAGGTCCCTTGGTCGGCACAAATGTTGGCACCTCCCAAAGCAGAACTTGACATGAGACCTTTACCTCATGTCATCATCAACCTGAAAGGGGTGTGGGGAAAGTTCCGTGAAGGAAAATGCTCTGATTTTAAAATTCAAAACATATTAGAACTATTTATTCCATGAAAAAAAAGAAACAATAATGATAACAAATAAAAACTGGGAAAAGTGGACCGAAAATCAATAACAAAAACTAATCCACAAAAAAAAAATAAAATCGAAAAAGAGAACTAAATTGCAAAACAAAGAAATTAAATTTTCTATTTTTATTTAAATGACAAAAAAATAACGAATAGGCAATAATATTTTAAGTATGCAGCACTTACCCGAAATCCTGGATGGTCATCCCGAACTGAAGCGGCTTCAATTTTATACGTGCACAAAAAAAAATCAAATAGTCTACCATCCGAACAAAAATTAACAAAAGTAGCAAAATTAAGCAAACCAAAAAAACAAAATAATTCTAAAATTTGCTGTCAGAAAAAAAATATGCAAAATAACTAACTGCCGCATAATCATCGGGTACACTGCGCGAACCATATTTGTGTCCTTGTCTTGTTTCAAACCAAAAACTAAACTCTCGTCAAATTAACCAATATGCAAAAAAATGTGTGCATTGAAATATACGTCGCGGAGTGTAGCAAACTGAACTTAAACGTCAAGGCTGAAAACACACCGCATAAGACAAAACGTTTGTTTCTGTCTCAAAACACAATCGACCATTGCTTCTTATCAGGCAACACACACCAAAAGAAACGAAACAAAACAAACGACTTTGTCTCGATGCATTTTATTACTGGTTGTCGATAATGCATGTCTTTGGATATTATCAATACACACCGAATGAAACAAACATGCTTCAGAAAAACGTCGTTGTCGATAATTGCATACATTGCAATAGGCGCAACACACACCGCATGAAACGAAACAAAAAGACAAGAAAAGACATAAAGTGAAGAATTCGTTTCCGCTTAATAGCTGGCCATTTTATGTAAAATGTTGCAAATTACGGACGTTGACGCCCAAAAGTTGCTGTTTTAATTGAGGCAAGAAGCCCAATTTATAATTACGGAGAAAAGCAGCATGCAAATAAAATTGCAATTGATAAGCTATGGGTAGAAATAGCAACCGAAATGAATTTTAAGTTTGAAAAACATTTTATTTCTTAAAGTTTGAAATATATATTATTTTTATACACTAAAATTTGTTCTTTGTTTTTAATTACCGTAGAGTTATAAATAATCTTTCAGCAGGAGTTATGCTTTTACGATAATTCGTATTTTGCTTAGCAATTGAATCCTCGATTAGTGCAAGCAAATAGTCGAAAGTTTCCATCTGCATCCTTGTGAAATTTTTAAATTTCTCAGGGCACTTCCTGAGCTCTACAATTAGGCTCCTAACGACATCCTCTGCATCTTGTTTTCGATTGTATGGATGCACCCACCACTCTCTCTTATTAGCTTCATTTTGCTGCAAGTTGCAAATTCAATTTTGTCTCATCTCAACACACACCAAACGAAACAAGACGAAAAAACGTTTTGTTTTGTCTCACTGTGTTTCGCTTGGTGTGTGCTGCAATGAAACACGTTTTTTTTGTCTTAAAAGACAAAAACGTTTTGTCTGATGCGGTGTGTTTTCACACTAAAAGGCTGAAGACAGAGACCAACATTTTTTAAATCTCACATTCAAAATTACATATTTCGTAGTTATTGCACATTCCTACTGTGACCCCTTATAGCACTTGTTGATGTTGTCAACGGAAGTTTGATATCTCTAACTCTTCAGAGTATGCGATGGAAGCTAAAGTTGGATGTGCCGGTAGGCGGTGCCGTTCACCACTTCTTGCTAGACAAAATGGACTTTATGGAGACGAACTCCATCGTGGACAGTGTATGCTCAAAGAAATCTGGATTCTGTTCTGCCAAGAATATTTTTAGTCGAAAGGACTTTAGGATGAACAGTGGCTTTGTTCTCCACAACTAATGTTTAAGAGTGCTTAAGCCAATATAGGTTGTCAAAAAAACGTTCAACACCTAAAAACTTACCCCATATTGGGGCCGATAAGAAAAACTGCCTCCAACATGGGCCGTAAATCCTGGAAAACATACAGCCATCAAAAGTCTTGTATGATTTTTGTCATACCGCCGCCCTTGGCCATCTTGTGCGACCAAACTCAAGAGACCAACTCTCAGCGACTACGAAAACCATAGACTGAACACTAACATTGTCGATTTTAATTTAACATCACCATCACGACTGATCTCGGCGCGATCAAAAACTGCCAGTGAGTACTAATAGAACTCTCACAGTGCTCCGGGCTTGTCAGTATAAGGACGGCGCGGATAGGAGGTGCATGCTAGCAACTGCACTTCTGAAAAGTAGATATGCTATTGAAATGCCAACAAGGCATAGAAATGCTAGAGATGTTGACACGCCCCTGGAGGGGTCAAGGCAATTAGAGAGAGAGAGAGAGAGATCACGACTGCACAGCATTCGCCTGATCACCAAGAATTGGAGACAAAAAGGATTTTCTTAACAATGAATGACAATCTAGGAGATATGGGTCTGATACCCATACTGACTAGATCTGACACCCATATTGCCTAGATCCTTTTTCTGTCCAAAGGACTCAAAATCCTTTCAAAAGTACTCCAAGGCATTCGACTCATGACACCGATTCAGATGACACTCGTATTTCCTAGATTTCACGTCATGTCCAAGCAAGTGCTCATGAAAACATCATAGATTTAAAAACACCATCAACATTACGCCGATTCAGACGAGAAACGTATTTTCTAGATTTCACTTCATGTCCAAGAATGTACTCATGTCAACACGATAGAGCTGAAAATGCTGTAAACACTGTAGCACATTAGCCTCATCAGGCCGATTCAGACGACACCCGTATTTCCTAGATTTCACTTCGTGTCCAAGAATGTACCCATGTCAATTCCATAGGATTTGAAAATACATACGTCAGTGGTTTCGGCAATCGAAGCAGTTGGTCACTGCTCACAAGTCCGCCGCGCTAACTACCAATACACAAACAGTCTGTCAAATTTTTTTCGCGTTGTGTTACCTATAGGCAGCGACGCGAGCGCCGCCTCCTGAACGTGACAGTGGTGTAAATTTTTCTGTTTTTTGACACACTACAACATCGAGGTGCCGTTGCTTTATAAATTACACGTTAATAATTATGTTCCCTGTCTTATCCAATTTCCCCGGTTCAGTCTTTGTCTCATTTTATCTTCCTTCTCCATTTTCCCGGATAAGTCAACAGCCACAAGCACTCAGCAACCTTGCCTGCGTGAAGGACTGTTCAAAAGTCTCTAAATAAATCAACTCATCAAATTTCCCATTGTATCCCTAGAAGCTCATTTTTATCCAACAATAATAAATTTATCAGCTCCGAGGCTAAATTTATTAATTTATTCCAAGAAAGCAATAAATTTGAAATATTGACATTTTTTCTGATAATATCGCAGGCTAATTAAAATAGTCACTTGACAGAACAGCCTTGACAAACGGGACGGTCAAGTGAAAGTAATGGAATTTAATTAAACAGCAATGAGTGTTTCACCTATAAATCAATCAACTCATTCGTGTGGCTTTTTGTCGGTGTATTGTAATAAAGTAAAACCAAGTGGAGCACAGTGCACGTGCTTTGTACTACACGGAGGAATTATGACAAGGATATAAGCCCAACCACACTTTTTTTTGTTAAAGAGAACACGCGTCCGCCATCGTCTTCAAATGTTAATTAAAGTCCCCTAATTGATTGAAATGTCACTAGCAGAATTGTGGAAGGTTAATTTATCTTAATTTACACAAAATGTTTTTTGCGTGAATGCAGGATGACACTAGGTAAGGGTGTGCGGTACAGACTGAAGCGGGTTCGGGATTCTTTTGATAATATATAATTATGCGTGAAATGAGTAAGCTGAAATTGTAATTGATACATGAATTTCGAAAAGGGCTCATCTCGGAGTCTTTTCACTATATATTTTTTTTTTTCACTTATGTTTTATGAGCGGATTTTGAAAAGTTACGACATCATAAGCTAGGGCTTACATTTTGCTATTACCTAATAATTTCTCACAGAAAAGAAATAAACCTTGAAACAGCATAATTAGTTATGACCAGGGATTCGGAGCGATGCGATTTTTCCGCTCCGCTCCGCTCTCGCTCCACAATACAGGGAACCGCTCCGCTCCACCGCTCCGCTCCGGGTAAATAGTTTCGCTCCGCTCCGCTCCCCGCTCCGGACAAATGAAAATTTCGAGTGTAGCACTTGTTCGCATATACCATACAATAAGGTATCTATAGTTTTAGAACTAGAGTAGAGTGCGTTCCATTCATATAAAAAAAAAAATCAGTATTATCCCAGCAAACCAAAAAACGAATGTTGGCCAGAAACGAATGTTCCGCGAAAGTGGTTGCCTTCTAGACATATCAGCTGCGTTTTTTTCGTACAGAGCAGAGTAGAGCAGGTTAACCGGTGAAAAAAACGATCGAGAGCAAGTTTGGGTAGCGGAGACAAAAACGAGGCATGTCTGCTTGGGAGCGTGTCTTGGTGTAGTTAAAATTCAAATGTTAACTCAAATTTCAAGAGGAAACTTAAATCCTTGGTGCAGATACAACCGGACAAGTTTCCTTTAGGCAGCAAAATTATTTTATATGTTTACTATTCCAAATAATTACACAAAACGAACATTTTATTGACTTAAAATGAACTATAAGTGCTTCCCAAACTAACTCGTCGAAAACTTTCACCTCCTGCGCCGTCTACATTTCAAATGTGGAACTATTTAACAGAGTGGAAGTCCTGGACTAACTTTCTATCGAGAGCAGCTCAGATCAAATTGTTAGTGTAATTGTGTGGTCTTAACCTACTCTGCTCTATATAGATCTTGAAAAAACGCGCCTATCAATTGCATGTGTTTATCCCAAATAAACACCCTAGAGCTAGAACTATAGTGCTTTCAAGAATCGAAGATCTCTCTAATGATTTCCCCCATAAACCAAGTGGTCATTAATTTCTCGTTGAAACTCGCGTGTCGTGTGTTGACAAACAAACAAATGCATTATGCGAGAGACGCATTAACTTCCACTGTAGCAGCTACAGTGGAAGTTAATTTACATTCTGGATTACATCGAATCAATTTTCGGTGATTTAGACCCCTCGTATAAAATTTTGCACCCAATCTTCAATTTAATCTCCGATTTACAAACGTTACTTGATAAGACGAACGAACGAAGTGTGATGAAAACCGAGCTATATGGAAACGGTCCTGTACTACCCATCAGTTTTCAATTTCTTCTAATGTAATGCACATTAAATTTCTTTATATAATGTCGTACAAACAAAATTTAGAGTGCTTAAATTCTAGGGCTCTGCCATACAAACGAAAATGAAAAGAAAATCGGAGCGGAGCGATTTCACCAAAAAAAATCGCTCCACTCCGCTCCGCTCCTCTTTGTTAAAACCGCTCCACGCTCGCTCCTTCGCTCCGGCTTTTCATGCCCGCTCCACTCCGCTCCGGCGCTCCGCTCCGAATCCCTGGTTATGACAATGAGAGGGTGTATGGAAGAAACAAAGTTTGGTTCTGCTACCAAAACCCAACAAACCGCCGGGCGAACCAAATTCACACCGTCCAATTTGCCTGCTAGACACCGCTGGGAAAGTGCTGGAACGAATAATTTTTAGCAGACTAGCTGCCGTCGTAGAAGAAAAGGGAGCACTGTCGGACCGACAGTTTGGTTTCGGAAGGGCGCGCTCCACGGCCGATGCCATCTTGACAGTGACAGATTTAGGGAAACAGGCACTTCGAGATAGCAAATGTTGCGCGGTCGTGACACTGGACGTCAAAAATGCTTTCAATTCGGCAAACTGGAAATACATTCATTTGTCTTTGCAGAGGATAGGTCTGCCTGACTATTTGACGCGACTTATACAGAGCTACCTTTCGTATAGAAACCTACAGTACGAAACCAGTGAAGGACCAAGGGAGTACAATGTAACAGCAGGAGTATCGCAAGGATCTGTTCTCGGCCATTTGCTGTGGAACATCATGTACAACGACATATTGGATTTACCAGTACCTAAAGAAGTAACGATAGTCGGGTTCGCAGATGACATAGCTGTGATCGTGGTTCCAGCATTCGCCGAAGTTTATGCCACCGAAGCAATCACAACTATTAAGTTGTGGTTGGATAAAGTAGGACTGGAGCTAGCTGAACAAAAGACGGAAGCCGTTCTCATCAGTAACCGAAGGAAAAATAACACTCTGAGGATCAGAGCTGGAAACACCGTCATTATTTCTAAGCCAGCAATTAGGTATCTAGGGGTGATGATTGACGCCAAGCTGACATTTGAAGAGCACCTCAAGCACATATGCAAGAAGGCGGCTAATGCTACAGTGGCCTTGGCGGGGATGATGCCAAATGTGGGAGGACCACGACCGAGTAGGAAACTCTTATTATCTAGAGTGATCACCTCTATACTTCTGTATGCGTCACCAGTTTGGATCGACGCGCTTCGTCACGCCTGTAATAGTCGAAAAATCAACTCCGTTTATCGAAGGAACGCATTGAGAGAGTACTGTGCATACCGAACAACATCAGACGAGGCTGCCGGAGTTGTATCAGGTATGATCCCTGTAGATATTCTAGCATACGAAATGGACCGATTGCACAAAAGCCGATGTTTGGAGCCACCGGACGTATCTAATGCGCGCAAAAAAACGAGAAAGGTGCGAGTCTCTGAGAAAATGGCAACAGCAGCGGTGGGATGAAACTCCGAAGGCAAGCTGGACACACATACTTATCCCGCAAATCGAATTGTGGCTGAACCGCAAACATGGAGAGGTGAACCATTATCTAACCCAGTTTCTTACTGGTCGTGGCGGATATAGGAAGTACCTACATAGATTCAAGCTGGATGATTCGCCCGACTTTCCGAGGTGCTCAGGAATAGCGGAAGACCCTGAACATGTATTCTTTCACTGTCCAAGGTTTAAAGGTAAGCGTGAAGCACTGGAGGTCAAACTTGGCAGTGACCTTAATCCTCATAATATAGTGGAACACATGATAAGATCTGAGTCCAATTGGGAGACCGTAACTCACACAATATGTGACATACATAGGGAACTGAGGAAATAGGAGCAACTACAAAAAAGGACGCAAAAGATTAAACCAGCCCTACGACGTAATACTGAGAGGTAGTTCCGTAGGGAGAATGGCGGAGAAAGAGGGTTGAAGGTTTTACTGGGTAGTAGTCGCACACTGACGATGAAAGTCCCATGTCGCTGCCGTACAATTGACATCAGTAGCCGGCAGTGTCTCCTGAACAATGAGGTTTCCCCCCTCTATAATAAAAAAAAGGGTGGGAAAGGCACTATGAGATATGTTCGCACTAATCACTTAATAATTAAATTTTTTTTACAGCAATCAATTGTAAGTTATATTTTTATTTTTTATTTGACCAGGCGCTTTTGGCTTGGTGGCACAGGTCCCGGCTAGACCAACGTATCGTGGGTTATTGAGCCAAAGCCACCTAGTCCTAGATTAGCTACCTTAATAAAACATAAATTACACAAAGGAAGGATTAGGAGGTGGAACGAGGGAATGTGACCAGCCTTCGGGACACGGAAAAACCCAATGAAAGGAAAAAATTAGCTGTTCATTATAAATAGTTATCAGAAAATACACATATGTAGATGTTCCATTAGAATATAATGTTTGCAAATGCCAGCGACCTACAGTGTGATATAATGACAGAGTTGTCGTTCGTGAAAATTACTAATGGAGAATCCGAATTGTCATGTGATAGATATTTTAAGAAAAAATATTTGACAATTGACAATCTGAATAGGCTATAAGAAAAGTCATTTATTACATACATTCGAATGGCTAAGTTCATAACACACAGCGGAATCGCAACATGCTGTGGCAACTGTATCGAAGCAGCTTTGCAGCAACTTGTTGTGTTCTGAACTGCACTCGCATCTAGTCATCCATCAATTGTCAAATTTACAGCTTAAAACTGACTACTGACAAAAAATCGTATGAATACGACAGCGCGATTGTCATTTCTGAATTGTTCTAGCCAGCGGAGAAATTTTAATGATGGAGAAAATGAAATTTTTCACAGCATGTTGTGTCCATCAAAAACTCAGTGATGAGAATTCGTAAAACAAATTGGCAGCAGTATTCCAACCATTGTGTGTTATGAACTTAACCAATAATTTACAAATCGAGATTTGGGGCGATATTTTGAACAAATATCTAAATTTCAAATCTAAATGTTTCTGTGAACTTAACCGACAAATCAAATTTAGCACTGCTGATTGACATAATACGAGTACCGTATGAAAAATCCGATCTCCTCCTCGAAAAATCTCATTGTCTTTTTTTTTGAGATTTGTAAACCTAGCTGGTTCTGGGAGCGTTATGTGAATACGCTTTACCGCATGTACCGAATTTCATTAAAAACGGTTCATCCTTTCTTAAGATATTGATTTTTGTTCGCTTGTTCCAAATATTCGTTAGATTGTGATGCCGCGTCGCGTCGTACAAACTTCAATAATGATATTGTTCATGTTATCGAAAAAATACCTCGTTTTCGGAAATTAAAATGTCCTTTCGATTTCTAAAATAAACTCTAGAGGAAACTCGATTTTGTTTATGTTTATGTTGTCCACACACAAAAAAAAAAAAAAGAAAAAAAAAATCAATGAAAAAACCATCTTTCCAGCTAACGAACACAACAACGGCACAGCAACCAGTGCACAAATTATTTCATCCTGTGTAAACATTAGGAGCTATTTCAATATTGATTTGCCTTAGTTAGCATATTTTCTCCTAATTCGAAAAATGTCCTTCCTTTTTCATGTTTATTTTTTTTTACTATAGGAATGCAAGTACGAGTATGATTTGCGTAAATAATTGTTGCTTGGCGGGTCCTAATTATTCTTATCGTCCGTTTCGTAAACACACCGCCTAATTACATTTACAAATACAGAATGCAAGATGGATGATAAATAAAATAGAAGATAAAGGGGGAAAACTGATAATTTATGGAGAAACGTGAAAACGTTAATTTGCAGAATCGTTGCAATTACTGATTGGGATAACTGGCTTAAAGAAGGATTAAGGGCGGAAACCACAGTAGAAGGTTCAAAAAAAAAAAACAATTATTGCATAAATTGTTAGCAATCCGAGAATACGCTGCCAAAATTTCAAAGCGAAATTCGCATTTGTTTCGATTTTATGAGCATAGAAATCGGGTATAGTCTACAGGCTCGAGCGCACAGCAGGTATAGGGCGGAGGAGCACTACCTCAGGTAGTCGCTTTATGTATTTCTTTCCAAATAACGGTATAGAAGGTACTAGAAGCATCATAGGCCAATAAAATTAAGCCAATTTAGGGCTTTTTAATAACAATTAGGGAAATATCTGGAAACCACCACCGCGGACCTCGCCACCATGTTGAAAATATGCCTAATTGTCTTTCTTGTCCTGTTTCTTTTTCGTGTCTCCTTAACTGGTCTTAGCAGAAACCTTGTAAAACCTTATTAAACAAGAGTAATTAATCCACAATTTGAGACTAAAATAAAACTTCTAGCTGTTATACTTACCGAGATGGAGCTTTTAAGGCATAAATCGATGAGCAAGCATTTTTGAATTTTTGCTCATAGCTACTCTTAAAATGACCCGAATTGAAAAATATTGGCTACGTTAGGCTTACAATCAAATTATTCCCAACTTTTGCACATAAACTTTTCCATTTGGAGTATCCGTTGCAAAGATCTGTGAGCTTGAAAGTGATAAAGTGTGATTTTTCTCCAAAGCCTCGAAAATTGTTATTTTTTGACTATCGATTCGGACTACGCTACTGAAACCAAATTCCAACTTTGAGCAATGTATTGAACACAGAATTCAACGGTCTTTAATTTGCTACTGCAAGTTTTTCGATCTGAGGCACCGTTTAGGAGTTATAAAAATATTATTTTAAAAAAATAAGGCTCAAATTTCTCGGATTTTCGCCCACCAAACGTTAAGCTCATCTTCTACGACTGTGCAAACTCAGTTTCTATGTATTCAGTATCTATAGAAAGGATTAAAATTATTTCCAGATCTTTCCCTAATTATTATTAATAAAATTTAATTTTACTGGCCTATCAACACAAGGGGCGACCAGTAGCGCAGTGTGTTGAGACATCAGTCTCATATTTGACTACCGGCGTTTCGGGTTCGAATCCCGTCCACGACGACGCTGGCAATTGCATTCTTCTTCTCATTTTATGCCGGAGAAACGTGAACTGGGCCACATGGAACAGTACGCCGTATTCAGCTCTAAGTTGATCTTTGACTTCGTCGTCAGTAGCTGAGTTAATTTGTTCTTTAATTCTCCAATCTGCCCGCAGAAGTTTCAACGCACCAAATAAATGAGTCCTTAGCGATGTTCCATCTACCATCAATTGTAGGATCATTGTATCATCAGGTGGTGTTGCATTAGCTCTTTAGTAAAATACAAGGTGCTGGAATATGCACGTCTTAGAGATGGATCTTTAAGCTTTTGCACATTAAAACGTGGCAAAATTCTTGCATCGCTGCCGTTCGTGAGCGCACTTTTGCAATAACAAGTTGGTGATCGCTGCCAATATCAGCACGCCGCTTCGAGCTGACGTCTAAGAGAGAGTTTCTTCATGCTTTGGAAATGGTTATATACTCAATCTGGTTCTCTGTTCTGCTATCCGGAGAAACCCAGTTTGTTAAATGGCATCGTTTGTGCTTGAATAAAGTACCGTCGATGAAGAGTTGACGAGAGTTGAAAAACTCCACGAACATCTCGCTATTTTGGTCCCTGTTGCCTAGACCATGATTGCCCGTTAGATGTTCCAAGCCAAAGTTGTCAGCCCCGACTTTGGCATTGAGATCCCCCATAATAATTTTTATGTCACCTTTGGGAGCTTTGTCGAAGTTGTCGCCGAGTCTTCCTTAGCCGATTAATCCTTTGCTTCAGTAGGGGCATAGCACTGAATTATTGTAATGTTTCTTACCCTGGATTTAAATCTGGCTGTAATGATACGGTCGGAGATAGGCTTCCAGTAAATTGGAGATAGGCATGTATCCCTAGTCAACAGGAATCCGACGCTTGCGATTCTAGGAGAGGTATCGTCTTCATTTCCAGAGTAGAGTAGCACTGTTTGGGAGCTTGGCGATAAAGTCGATCCCGATCCCACCCATCTCTTTTCGCTTAGTCCTAATATAGAGATGTTATATGCGATCATTTCCCGTTCGATTTCAGTGAGCCTTGCACTACTGCGCTCCCTCCAAATCGTTCGAACGTTCCAAAAACTGATCGTGGTCCGTTCCCTTTTTTTTTTTGCTCGTAGAATATGCATTTTTTTTCGTAATTTAGGAGAATACATCCGAAAATGCGAAATATCTCCCTAACTTTTGGGGAAATCTCATATTAGCAAAATATTCAAATTATTTTAGGGATTTGTTGGGAAAAAAATTATTTGGGGGGTATTTTTCCGGGCTGATCCATTCTACATATTAACTCATTTCTATTGACAACATGCGACTTGGATAAATAATTTCATACTTTATTTTGATCAAACGCAAGATAATAGAAGTTAATTACCATTACGTTCGCACTAACCCAAATTATGTGATTGTGTGCTTTTTCCTAGATTTTGACCAAAAGCAATTACAAAGTCACAAATGTCCCGAAAATTTGCAAAACCATCGATAATGTTAATATGTCAAATTAGCTTAATTTGAAAGCCCAGTTTGAACATGGTGATGCCAACACTCTGCAAATCTATCACTCAAAACTCCCTCTTACCTTTCGTTGCTATTTCAGGTACGGCCAGAACGGTCACTGCTACAATAGCAAAAATCCAACTGGTCCTTCTCAACATATTCCACATCATGTTCGCTGCTACAACAACACTACGTCGATATGAATTTATTTTACATATGCAACCATGCCGGATAAATAATTTATCTCACTGAATATGGTTGTCATGTTGAATAAACACGTGCCATTAACACCCACAAATCAAACAAAAATGGAATTCAATGATTCAGCTACAGCACTACGTTCCGTCTTCACAATATCAATACCCCGCCCCGGTAATATTCAAATTTCGAACCGCCCCTTTTTGACACGTTAAATCAGTTACCGATTAGCACCCACTGAATTGAAGACGTCACTCTCACTTCATTGAAAACATGACATACTACACTCTCCACTAGACAAATGTTACCGGCCACCGCACGCCTATCCACGGCCACCTATTCAGAGAAAAAAGGACACCACGACACCGAGGGTATGTTTCTCAATGACGTTCGTTCGATATCCGGATCATCGTCATCATCATCCTCGTTTTGGGACACACCGAGATCCCATCAATCAATCATTTGAACTCTAATCCCCGTTTATTCATCACTGTCGATTATCGCACAATTTTCGGGCATACTCGAAAAAGGGGGCACCCAGCCCCGATGCTGTTGATCCTTTATTTCTCCGGACGACAAACCAATAAATCTAATGTTGTTTTTCCTCTACCCTGAAGGACACGCTCCCGGAGATGAAGCTGTTCGGATGGCGCAAGAAAGGATAATTCACTGCAGAGAACACTCATGTAACATTCCGACTAGCGTCAAATGCAAAACTTTGTTAAGTGGCTAACCACAAATCACTTGATTCCATCATTTTTCATCACATCATAGCGCTCTCCCGGCGAAAGGATACGTGACACTGTGAATGGCCTTTGATCGAATCTTCAAATCGGTCAAATTGCAAAAAAAAAATTATATCCTGGGGACACGAGACAACAATATTTCCATACGACACGAAATCTATCGACACACTAAATTCCTGTTGGACACGAGGACTCCCGTATCCCAGTCAGATTGATGAAGCCAACAAGCAACGAACTATCCGTCGTACTAGGAAACTCCGACCAACGGACCAAAGCAACAACACTGAAACGACTCTGTGGAGATGCGTTCGGTACAGATAGCACGCCGAACGGCTCTCCAACGAATAACCGCTACAAAGGATACGACGACAACTAACGAGCAGGAACAATTACGAGTCCTGTCGAGAAACAACAAATAAATTTTCCCAGCACGCGATTGAGAAAATATGTTTTCTCCATTAGGAAATATTTGTGGGAAAACGCAAATTGTGCTTTTCACAGCGGACTCTCTCCCGACTCCTTACGACTAGGTTAAACCTGCGCTACCCAGATTGCTTTCTATGAAATCTGTAGATTGTTTCCAGGCTGGAGTTGTTCTCTTAGAAGGACATAAATTTCTCTTCGGCAAAGTTTGTCGAACAAATACCTGGAAAAGCTTCGTCCTTAGAGAAGTGTAGGCATCACAATGCCCTAAAGAATGTGGTCAGGATATACTTACTGTGTACATTTAGCGCAATTTAGATTAGTTTCAGTCGGGTCAGGCATCTTTGGGACTACGGTCACCCAAAGTAATCACGTTTTAACTGTCCCAGTGGAATCGGGTCTCGAAGAGACTCGTCGCATGATTGTAGTGAGTGTTGGATAACTTCCTTGGTAGAATGAGGGCTGAATAGCGCCCTCGAACAAAACCAAAATCTTGGATGTTTCTCGACTGTAGATAAATGCCCGAAGCTAGGTGCATAGTCCAAAATCACAAGAATATTTTACTGCTCTGCTTAGCCCTGACTTGTCGGTGGGTTTGTCTTATTGGAACCATGATGTGGGAAAACCGGTTGACCATTACGCGTTGGTTTCTGTGGAATATCTTTGTGTATCTCAATCTAACATGATATAGACCAATTATTAAATAAAACTGATTTGGAATAAGATTCAAAGATTTTCTACGATTATGTTCTGTCCTTAAACTTAGTCGCAGAAAGGAATTAACTTTCAAATCGAATCCTAGAATTCGCGACAATTGAAAAGGCAACATATGACCTGACGGTTTTCACACAGAATTCTCCGAATCAAATGTTAATACTTTTAGGGTGCTTTCGCACGGTGAAGCTGCGAGCTGATCAGGCGGTTAGTTTGCAATGCCTTTAGCATGGGTCCAATGTTCAAACAGCGAGATTGATCAAGCAAACTTGCCAAGCTTGCTTCAATGTCTGTAGCGACCTTAAAATTCATGCGAACACCACTAGTTTTTCCTTTTATATTAATTTGAATACTTTTTGGCACTTCCCATAAAAAAAAATAGAATGTTCGTCCAATGTATAGGTATGCTGTTTGTTCGTTAGTTCGTTCCTTCGTTTGTCTGGGCATTTTCCGTGTTCTGATCGTAAATAAATTTACTATGTAGGTTCCTTGTTGACCCTGAGCAAAAATTGGGGATCGCAATTTGGATTGTCGGCTAGAATAACGGTATATTTTGTTGTGTTGAAGGCAAACTAACTCGCCTTAATCTTTTAAAAACTACCTCCTCCCGGCATTTGCCGTGGTACGATTTCAACCAAAGTTTGCACGTAGCTTCCTTGGGTTATTATTAGTACCACACGACGACATTCTGGTCCTGTTGCAGGTGTGCGTAAGGACAACCGGACTCTCTGATCATGAAATGAAACAGGAACCAAACCTAGTAGATATTAGTATCTCCTGATTCGGGGAAACGAGAGCAACGCATTTAGGTACTGTTGAAGGTATTTAATGACTTTTGGTCAAGACTGATGCCAAGTCCTTTGATGAGAAAGAAAAAGGACATTCTTGGCAATGAAGTGATATCTAGGCAAGTTGGAAATCAGAGGACTGCGGGTGTTGAGGTGAATGCACTAGACTACTGCGCAAGGCATTTTGAGTCCTTTGGTGAGAAATGTACCTCAGATGTTGGACAGGAGAAACGAATGGCTGACAGTGCCGAATGCCTTTGACGGGTTTGAAGCCACTAGAATGACTCGTTGGCATGGACTTGCCCGGTTGAGGCCATTGTGTATTCTTGATGTGATGGCATTCAAAGCCGTACTTGTGCTGTGCATTCTTCTAAAGCCATGTTGATGATCGGCTAATTGTATGTGGGTCGCAATTATACTCGTAGAGTGGAGTAGCGCTTCAAGAGTCTTGACCACAGGGGACGTTATGATTCGCCTTGCGTCGGGTTTGTCCCCGATTTTAGAATAGGGATCACACTTCCCTTCTTCCAAAACTCGGGGATGATAGACGATGAGATGGAGAGGTTAATCGTGGTCGTTAAGTAGTCAACTGCTAACATGTCAAGGTGTTTAAGCATATGACCATCGAGATACCATCTGATTCAAGGGCTTTGCAAACCTTTGCCCTTTTTATAGCTGTGGCAACTTCTTCTGATGAAAATTGAAGTGCCTGCTCAACTGAACAGTTGCGAATGCTCCTGCTGATGATGGGCTTAAGTCTATCAAGTGGCGGATGTTCGCTCAACTGTTTGTTGAAGGTGTTTACGCAATTCTTAGGATCATTGACTAAGTTGGGTTTATAAGGGATCTTACCGTCGACTAGATCTTATCAACGCCAGTTGTTAGATTGCAATTTTGGTGGTGAGAGTTCCATTTTCCTTCTTCTGTGAACTGCTACTTGGTTGTAAATATCAAGGTTTAATCCCTTGATGAGAAGATCATCCGGGTTTGTTCTGCATATTCGGTCTCATCCGTCTGCCAATCTGGATGCTGAAGTAGGAAAATTGGTCGAACTTTGAGTATGCGACCAGCTGCAGCTTCCTGGAGTATGCGTCTTACATTCCGTTCGGCGACGCGCACATCTGCAGGAGTTGGTAAATCAGCAAAGCCATCCCAGTCAGCTTTGTTGTGATTAATCAACGTGCGGTGATCAGCATACTGAAAGTTGAATGGTTTATTTAGTTTTTTGAGGATTAGCAGATGATCCGGGGACGGCATCAGGACTGGTTCCCATTGTAGATCGTTGATGAGTCCGGTGCTGATAATCGAGATATCGTGAAAGTTTCATGCATCAAGTTGTTCAGCTAAAGTAACTCCTCTGGCATCGTTGTCAAGCTTAGGGTGCCACAATTCGTTGTGAGCATTGAAATCACCAAGTAGGAGACGATATTGGCCAGTGAGTAGTGGGCTGATATTGACATTGTATCCCGAGGGACAGCTGGATACAGGCGGTATATATATGTTGTAGATTTCAATATCAGTATTGCCCGACTGGTGATGTTGTCGGCCATTGTAACGTCAATTTATCGGTGTGGTACTGAGTGGTGGATTAAAAAAGCAATTCCACCACCAGCATTGAACACTTTGTCCTTCCTGATGATGTTGTAGTTGCCATAGGAGTTGAGGGACGAGATGGTGTTGAGTTTCGTCTCCTGAATGGCTCCGATCATGATGCAATGTCTGTCCATAAATGCCGATCACTCTGCGATTTTTCACTGTAACCCAATTAGGTTGTTTAAATCAGATGGTATTGAGATTGGCGACGGGTGGTGCAGGAGTAATGGAATCCTGTTGGAGATGCTGTTTACTGGAGTCACGGGGGACAGCTGGGAACTCGTTTGTGTACTAGTTGATGGTGGTAAGCTAGTCATTCACATCAGGCCAACTGCACTATCCCGTAACAAACAAAATTATTTCTATTAATCCAATTTCTTAACAAAAAAAAAAAGAAAACACCGAGCCGCCGCTGAAAAACTTGCCTCCTGGGCCGCCGTCTCCAAAAACAATTCCCAAAAGAAAAACGCACGTCAGTTTTCTTCTCCTGTCAAAATGACTTCGCGTCTACAATCCTCTTGTTCTCATAGTGGACAGTGGATTGTGAATACCGCAGTATGAAGTTTTGTGCGACCGTTAGATTTAGGGTTTTAAAATAATTCTTCACAAATACATAGATTTTGGAAAAAGCAAAACAAATATTTTTGGCCGCCAAAGTTAACGGCTTCAAAATTTGGTTTATTACAAAGTTCAAGGCAAAAGATTGGAAATGAACATGCCAAATAAAACATGAATGGCCTATCATGAGTCTACCTACAACCGTCGATCCTTGGAAGAAACTGGCAACGTCTTTTTTTAATTAACTGCTTACTATTTTATTAACTTTCTATAATATACATATGTATATCGCCGTCTGAATTCAACTGACATCAATCTTTCATCATCTACTTTCAGAAAATAGTCCCTGATTTCCATATTTCCATCCTACAATATTGCCCCTCCGACAAGGAATCTCATCTTGAACAGCTCCTCCAGACCACGAACGCTTATACCTAATAGCCTCTGAATTCCACTTTTCGGCAACTGTATGTGGATTTATAAACTTCTGGAATTTTTCACGGCACACCGTTTTCTTGTTTCCCTCGCTTCGCTTCAGGCTGAAACGTATGCACGTGAGTAAATCAAGAAAATATATTCACCTTAAATGCCGCCGGCTGGTTAGGTCACGAACTAAAAACTCCCAAGCATAAGATAATTTGCATGGAATTTGGAAGTTAGAACGGAACGGATGACGACAGAAGAACCAAGGGTGCCGTGTAGTAAATGGAGGAAACCGACTGAACTGATTTCCCCCCGGAAAAGAGGCAAAAACAGTGTCCTGGTCGTGGTTGAGATATTTTCGGGAAGAAACAAAAAGTGGGTGATCCAGGCAATAGGTTAAATTCCCTACTTGTTTTTAGGTCGACTGTATACTTCTATATACTACTATTGTCTGACTACAGAAGATATATGGCTACATAGGAGGAGCTGAAAGCGTCGACTTGGCTTTAAGTCTTCGTGGCTGACTGGCTTCTTTAGTTTTTGCCTAGAGGCTAATGTCGAAAATTTGAAGTGGGTACTGTGCTGGTATCTGTACCTGAGTAAATTATCGTTCAGGACAGAAATCATTTGTCACATCAGTACCCGGTGCAGATACTATTAAGAGTTCGCCGAGAAAGCAATGTTTTAAGGGCTATCTCTTTCAATAGCTTTTGGGTAATATCCTAAATTAACTAGAACTGGAGTGTGAGCACTTTCCAGGAACGCTATCTTAAAGATGCGCCGTGAAATTCTTCAAGATACAGCTTCCGTTCGGCTCTTCACTACAATTCCACTACAATTCGATACTCTCACAGGGACTCGAGAAACGTAAATCTTATGTACGACATCCTGTAAAAAAGGCGAAAATTTAGCACACAACAATTTTCAGACATCAACAACATGAAATGCGATGGAATCTCCACGACTATAAATTCTCGCTTTTTACTTTGAAGATGGATCACGAGCGCAAGCAAATGGGGGAATCCCCATCACACAGGAGATACTCGTACTCGTATACAAATCGAAATACCTTCGTAATCGTATTTTCTTATGGCAAAATACGCTGTAATGCATATTTAAGGACTCGACTGGCACCTGTGTGTATAGCCGGTCGGGATACAGACTACAGACACACTTGATGTAATTTGTTGACACGAAAGAATGGTATTAGCATTGGAATAAGGAATAAATAAGTACTGCAGATGTTTGTTTCATTTTCATGGAAGTATGTATGCTGAAGATAAAGATAGACAAAAGAATATGGACACAAGGGGGTGGTGTACTTATGAATTTTTAATAGTGGGATATTGTTCTAAAATACAATCGACATGATTGATGGTTAATTGTTGCAGAAGAATGAAGTTTCCGCTTTTTGTTACGATTGAATGAAAGTTCGATAAAGGATCGAGGGGGAGACCTTGTAGGTATGTCATATCAGCGGCAACTACGCCGGTAAAGAAGGGGAAGGAGAATATTTACATCTATTATGGGTTACGATTATACACTCAGCAAAACAATTAAAAAGCCACTTTTTTTTATTTATGTTGATACCAACGCTTAGGTGGGGAAACCCTTTGATGCGAGAGCACAGCGTTGGCGGTAAGGGATTAAGGTAGTCGGGAGATGGGGTGAGTTTGAATAAGGTGCGGTGTACATTCCGTTTAAATTTTTGCAGGGCATACTTTCAGGGGAAAACAAAAGATGGCAGATTGTTCCCCATTCGTGTTTTCCTGGATACGAACGCGAGTCATAGAATTTGGCGGTGCGACTGCTGCTGAGTTCTAGAAGACGAGGATGGGCACGACTGGCTGGTTGGGTATTACGTAAAGGAAAGGTATTCTCAGAAATGAGGTTGGATATTTCATCAGAGCAACGGCGGCAAACTACAACGACTTCAATGGGCAGGGCATGTACAAAGAATGGATGATGATCGCATGCCAAAGAGAGTAATGAATGCAGAACGAATCGACGGAGCGAGACTGCGAGGACGACCGAGATCTCGTTGGGAGAGCTCAGTATGTATGGACGCCGCGCAACTACTGGGCTTTTAAAATTGGAGGACGCGATCACGTGACCGAGATAATTGGAGGACAATGATCCAGGCGGCCAAGACCCGACGTCGGGCTGTCGTGCCACGATGATGATGAACGGCGGTTGCTGATAGGTCGAAAGTCTCTAGCGGAGTCTTGACGGTATTTTCCCGCCTTTGGGATGAAGGTTACGTGGACTTATCCCAAGAAGCATTTTAAGTAGCAAATATCAATGTTTTCAATTCTGCCACTATATGAAGTTGCTGCTATATTTTTGGTACTACAGTTTAACTACTACTACTCTTAACTTTATCGTAAGAAATCCTGTAACGTAGCTCGCGGAACGTTCCAATAATCGGTCCATTCCCCATTTTAGTGGCATATTAGTGCCAACATTATCTCTATTACGAATCGAGTTATCGTAATTGCTACTTTAAAAGGAAAAACTGGAGAAGGAGCTACGTGATGGGAACCAAAAATGCTTGCTGGGATATGACATGGAAACGTAGTTCAGCGAAATACAGCCCCTGAAATGGCTACTAGCCATGGGATCACTACGTCCTCTGCCTGCTGGAGTATGACTGGAAGTATACCATCAAGGCCCGGTGACTTATAAGGTGGAAATCTATTGATGGCCTACGCCAACATCTAGGCCGAGATAACGTCGGTTGAACTTCACTACTTTACTCAGCTTTCAAATAGCAAAAAAAAACAGTGAGCTAAATGAAAAACATGGCGACTCAGAAATCTCCAATTTCGTTAATCCATATCGCGCTCGGTGGCCGCGGTCGTTCGGTCACCGCTCTACGATATTAATCTAGAGCTCGGAGTTCAAGTCTCAGCGCGATCAAAAACTACCTGTGAGTACTACTTAATAGAACTCTCACAGTGCTCCGAGCTTGTCAGTATAAAGACGGCGCGGATAGGAGGTGCATGCTAGCAACTGCACTGCACTGAAAGGTAAATATACTATCGAAACGTCCACAAGGCATAGGCATGCCCCTGGAGCGGTCAAAGCAAGTAACGCATACATAGGTAGATCGAATAGACGAATATCGGGTAACACGAAAAGCGGTCTAGGTGGTAGTCCGCGTAGTGGACAGAATAATCGCTAGCAGTTCTCAGATTCAGAAACCAGAAGTCGCGATGCCGACACCCAGCAGATCGGAGGCGACAGCTCTCAGAAGGCAAAGTCCACAGAGGATTCGAAGGCTGATTAGTACCCTAACCTGATTCGTAAGTAGTACAGCAGAGAAGGAATAACTACAACGATCTACACCCACTGGTAATACAATAGAAGGCGACCTGAATCCTTCATTAAATTTCAACATTACTTCGTTTATTTCGTGTGCTACATATTTATCGTGTCGCCAATTGGGCTAAAAATAACAACTTAAGTCGAATTATACAGAACAATTCACAACATCAACATTCCGTTCCAGACGAAATAATCCCACCTGAATAGAGCATCTTTTAATTTCGCTCTTCTTATTTTACGGTATCGCCCACGCGCCTATGAATATCTCCAATATTTCAACAAAAGGCCATTCAGCAGTACAAAATAAAATTTATCTTTCACCAAGGACTCGTCTACGGAGAAGCGTTCCATTTTACATGTAAATTGAATTATCAGATTTATATTCGGAGTGGTATGAGAAGGCGCGACACTCCGACCCCTGGCGTATCTTCTCTCCTCACATCTCGTGGTACTGAAAATTCCATTATTGCACACAGTGCTTGAAGGACCAAACCAAGACGAAGAACACTACTCTTAACATTTCAACACATACCGGCTTAAGGACGAATTATATACAATTCCATGAAAAAGGCGGGCGAGCGAGAAAAAAGGAAATGTCGAAAGCGTGACAAGAATTTAAATTAGACTGAGGCCTGCTTACAAACGTTTGAGAATAAATGAATCCACTCTCTGATGAGTCGAATCCTTGGGATTTTATGCTAGATCCGAAAAAGTTAAATTCAGGCTGGATACGAAGCTTTCAATCTACAGCTGCGTGAGAAAACCTATTATCCATACGGCTATCACCAGTGACTGCGACTTTGCTTATACTGACACTGTCAAAAGGAAAGGACTATAAAAATTTGATCCAATTTATTTGATGATGGAATTATGTAGTTTAAGAATGGACCTCTATCTTCAAAGTTATCCAGCACGGAGTTGATAACAATGGACCAAGGACGACGTATTCCTTCGGGGCTTACTTTTTTTCCTGCTTTATCTTCTCATCGCTTTGAGATAAAGCTATAAGGTTAATGCACTGAACAGAGTCGTGCAATTATTCAATAGATTACGTCACTCTACGAATGTAGCATTTCTATGGTCCAATATTATTGTATGTTATCCTGGTTTTTTGAATCAGACATACTCGTATATAGCAGCATTATTGAAAAAGTTGGACGTAATTCATGGAAATATCACCCGACAATTGGGGCCGTCAGAATGGTCATAGAAAAGGCAAATTATGATCCTTATAAAAGATTCCAATGCATTCTGTCAGACTGAGTCATAAAAATTTTATGAACCGGAAAATGTCCTCTGTTTCTAGTCAGTCGAATCAAGATGTTGGCAATACGTTCGAGTGCTTCTTGAAATAGTCTGTCTTCTTGTTTTTTGAAATATCATATCACCTACCACTCGTTCCTGGCGACTGGCCATAAAATCTACTGGCCAGGTGCTGGGACGACAATTATATTTTCTGGATGGATGACTTTTTCATATAAAGCTCTTATCTGGTGTTTATCTCCTGCTATTCAGTATCCTTTATACGAAGGCGAGAGAGATTTGATGGTGTTGTGTACAGTCCTTCGTCTTTACTAGGTCCCCGAAATAGAAAATCTTAAAGCATCTGGTCTGGCCTGCCTAAATCTTATCGTCGCTTTCATGGAATATTTATTTCAAAAAGATATAAGATATTACGAGTACTAAGAGCCGGTCTCGGAAAAGGGATGACTAACTTTACCGTCGGACCATTATTACGCTATGGCGCATTAGTTGCGTCGCCCAAACGATGAGTAGAACAACTAATGAGATTATCACAAACGACGCGCTAATGCTGCGAGCTTTTGTCTGTTTAGCAAAAGTTGACAAGATAAGGATAGGATTAAAGTATTATTCAGGATTTTCTCAAATGGAAGAGGATGTAAGAGACTGTACGTCTTCTTACGGGAATCGGAGAAGGAATATCTTTCGCATCGGCTCTAATACGCTAAAATAGTAAACAGGACTAGTGCAGGATATCTTGGCTAGGCAGGAACCTACGAGGCAAGTATGTTGAATTAGCAATTCATCTAAAACTTACCTCTGTTTGCTATAACGATATAAACAAGCGGAATCCGTGAAGGATATGGCAGAATAGATTCCAAGCTTTTGCACGTCCCACGTAATATCGGGTCTTAGCATATTACTCATACTGTAGTAGGCCCAAGCCAAAACATACTCGGGTGATTTCATTATGACAAAGATTTCGAAATTATGATGTTGTCACATATGCCTACGAATTCTTGTGGAAAGTATCGGGTAATTTAGCGAGAGCCTAAACCCGAAAATATCCCCGAAATTCGCCATACTCTTCTGAGCTGTGAATGAATGAATCGCGTGTTTCATTATACATACACGCACATGTCATGGTAGGTAGATGGGCTGCTGTGACAAAACACAGCTCACTTAGACCTCAAATAGGTCCGTTGTGATACCACTAACACACATCCTCTCTCAATATTTCTGATAGTTAGAGCCATCCAGAACCAACAATAAAACTCTGGAGTTTTCCAACAACCGCGCTTTCTAGCTCTTCCAAGTCAGTGAAGAAATAGGATCCAAGTAACGACCTCCTTTTAACTGCAAAAGCTGGACAGGAGCAGAGAAGGTGGATACTATTTTACTTTCCTCCTCGTTCACGTCCCCACAGCTCCTGCAAAAGTCATTGTAGGGAAACCGAAGTCTCCTGGCATGTTCCCCAATGAGACAATGCCCAGTGATTACACTCACCACCGAGCTAATATGCCTTCTGTTTAGCGACAGTAAATTTTCAGATCGGGTAGCGTCCAGTATGGGCCACAGCGATCGAGTTGTGCGGCAGGTATTGCCATCAATCCATCTTGCATTGGCTTTGTTAATCGCCTCAGATTTGACAATCAGTTTGCAAGAAGCAATGGGTGGATAGATATCACCATACAGTTGGGGTTCCCCATTCAAACAGCCCAGTCTGGCAAGCTCATCAGCCTGACAGTTACCTTCCAGGCCACTGTGGTCAGGGACCCAGCACAGGACAATGTTAAAATAGCTCCCCAATTCAGAGAGGGATGATCGACAATAATCCACAGTCATGTCAAGCACATGTTGTTCATTACTCTAATTACTACCATCCGTAATGATTATATTCGTACAGATTAATCTTCACCATTGCAAAGCAGCTTCAGCTGAACTTCTTCATCTCTCTGAAGAGGAAGAAGAGATCGCTTTAATACAGGAGCCTTGGATCGTACGCGATGTAGTGAATCGTCTTAGGTCTCCATTCTATGATATTTTTTATGTTAAGAATCAGGGCAGACCCCGATCATGTATTCTTGTTAAAAGAAAAACTTTTAGTACGTTCCTCCCTGGGGCGACCGGTAGCGCAGTGTGTTGAGGCATCAGTCTCATATTTGACTACCGCACAGCGATTACTGCAGAAGCTGTGGGGACGAGGGTCAGGATGAGTTCTGCTGTTGCTGGTAGTAGGAAGTCCATCCTGAGGTCCTACTACTTCATTGGTCTCGATGATTTGAAGGGTGTGAGCATCGGACAGATTAATCGATTCGTCATTTGCTCCGGATGGTTCGCGGAGTCGCTACTGACCGAAAGGTCATTGCCATTACTCAATTATATGTGAAGAAAAAAATTATTCGGCTTCTCACTGATTTTTTCTTTAGTTGAATAAAATTAAGAATTTATTATGTATTGTTGTTAGAACCTTTGCGTTTCCCTCATAGAACCACCCCAGTCCCTTTTCAGGTCAACGATGGTAGTATAAGGTAAAATCCTCATCGGTATTTAGTTTTGTTGGGGAGGAACCCAAATTGGACCAAGGCACCTCATTGGTAGGGCCAGGGTCCGTTACATTTAGACTCGGAGCAGCGTCAGGTACCTGAGCCTGTCGACGGCCATTACGTAGCTTATTTTTTTCTTTGATATTTTTTGAGGAGGTGGGACCTTTGGTACCAGTGTGAGTGATGTTCTACCTAAGGCACGAAATTTGTTTAAGGAATAGTAATGGTAGGCAAAAACCCTGCCCACGTCTCCCGTCACTAAGCTATAGCAAGCTCATGCCGCCGCCTATTAAAATGAGGAGTTTTTGCCAGATGACGCCGCCATTCCTTCACGGTCAGTTAGGCAAACTTTAAGTCTGTCCCCATAGACACTTCTGTGTCCCTAACACCTGCCCATTGCAAAAGCATGTAACTCCGAATGGAATATGGTCGAATGGTTCGCCAGTCTGAACCACTGGCTCAGGTACAGATCCGCCGAATGGACGCCTGAGCCTACTCCAGTGTCAGTCGTTGAACCGTCCGCATAAATCAGGACGCCACCGTTATTGATGACATCTCTGCTATTCCAGTCTCTCTTTGCAGGGAACTTCACTTAAAAGTTCCTTTCGGTGTACGTTTGTTTGGTCATGTGATCCGTATCCTTAAGATCGAGCCCGCATTTTCTCTAATATGTTGTCAGAATACAAGAGTGACCTTCTCGAGTTGAATCGTGCCACATCCTGAACTTTAAGATCGAGGCCGTATCTTCTCTAATATGTTGTCAGAATACAAGAGTGACCTTCTCGAGTTGAATCGTGCCACTTGCCTGGACTTTAAGCACGTGTTGCTGGAAACTGGAGACCTAACTAAAATGCTTTAGCTGCCCGAAGCGAATATTTAATAACCATTAATTCAACATTTATGGTTGTATTTTGCCAAATTGTAGACAATAAACTCTCAATGAAGCTCGCTGTAATATTTACACTCCATTCCAGTCGGGAAGAAAAATTTCCAAGGAAAAATCGATCCACTTAATCATTCAGAAAATACACGAGCAGTTTTCTTTTGCACAGATTTATTTGAATCTTCGTTCATAGTCGAATCCTATACACCTCCTTTTTATTTTCGTAGATTTTTTTTCTTTTTTTTTTTGAATTATCTTTCGAATTTATATTTGCCTGGTGAAGTTCGTTTTCCATCGGAAATTTTAACTTTCAGAGAATTGTGCTTAACGTGAAATCTAAATATTTGTACTATACAATTGAAATGTTGGTTCATCCGATTCCTGTTAAGAATATATATTTTCTTATTTGAACAATATTTTTGAACAATTGAACAGATTCTGGGAAGTGAAAAAATTGTGGATAATTGGAAAGAGGAATTCAATAAAATTTGGTAGAATCGCAAGAAGTGTTGTCTATCTTTTACTCCAAGGAAGCAAATCACTTGATCGAGATTGTAGAAGGCGCTGTACCCGGGAGGACATCGCGCTCGGTGGCCGTGTTCGTTCGGTCTCCACTGTATGGAGAGAATGGAGGTTCCATCCTCGGCGCGAGCAAAACCTGCCAGTTGCTACTAATAGAACTCCCACTGCGCTCCGAGCTTGTCAGTATAAGCGCGAATAGGAGGAGCATGCTAGCAATACACAAGATATGCTATCGAAACGTCAACAAGGCATAGCAATGTAAGAGATTTTCACGCACCCATGCCGCTGAAGGGGTAAAGGCAATTAGCGAGGCCCGACCCTCGATTGAACGCCAATGATGATGGTGATAATGAATCTAGATGGTTAGAGTGCTGGATTATGTATTCTTTCTTATACACTGATTCAGTCAAATAGACTTTTGCGTTAATTTAAAATGCCTTCAATTTAAAATTATCCGCATACCCATACCTATTCTTGTGAAGCGGAAACCATCAACTTATTTCCCAAGTCAAAATAAAGTTAACAAACGAATTATCCTTAAATGTAGAAAAGCTAATTAAAAGTGGAAATCCTGATAATTATCACAATAAGATTCTTTTATTTTCCACACAAAAAAAAGAAAGTCCATTTGGATTAACTCCAAGTCTGCACCCCAATTGTAGTCCGAGGCTTAAAGACATTTTCATGGAAATACAAACTGCATGGACGTCGAAATAAAAACCGAATTTCGCTAATTCTTTCCGGCATGGATTACTGTAATGTCATCACTTCATTCCGTTGTCGGTCGTCATTGGATTCCGCACGGCATGTATGACTTACCCTCACATCCTGTCAAGATGCCTCCTCTTTTATTTTCGCATCCCAAAACGGTTGGCTCCTTCCAGGCTCGAGTACACTCCAAAACTCGTACGCTTCGTCATCATGTTTTCGCTACGCGGCTTTTAAAAGCGATTAAGTTGAATGAAAAGCTTTTAGTCGAATTGGATTAAAAAAAATCACTTTGTGTTTGGTGGAAAAGGAAATATTTATGCTGCAAGAGCCGCGGATATACAGTTGGCTTCTAAACTACTTTCTTTAAATTCGAATAGCAGGATAGGATCTGAAGAAAGGAAAATGTGCATAACGAAAGGATTGGGGGAAAGTATAACTGATTCTGAGAAATTTTAAGACGTTTTTTCACCTCTTGGTAACTCGGAATGAGCATTATGCTTTGATTGGCTTGGAAAATATATTAAGAGGACAAGGCTAGAGCCTGTGGATTGAGTTGCAATAAAATTAAGATCGTTATACCTACAAATGCTTGGAAAGGATTCTTCCGACCTTTCACTAGTTTCATATTTCACATTTCGGTGCGAGAGATAGCTCCTGATAATTCCAGCCAAATAATCAGGCACGTCAACCTTTTCAAAGATACGTTGTTGTGCCTTAAGCTCGCAGAGTTAAAAGCTTTGTTGACATCCAGTGTGAACACAGCACAACAGTTGTCCTTACGCATTGAGTGCCTTGCCAGACCAGTCATTGACTTGACATTACTACTTCATTAGTGAAACGCGCCCTTCGGAAGCCGTACTCTTGGTCAGATAGACAGACCTCCTCTTTCCTCCACGATTTGGAAAAGACGGTTGATAATAATCCGCTCGAACACTTCCCCTACCGTGTCCAATATCAAATTGGTTGATAGAAATTTTCCGGCGGTGCATTGTTCTGTTTTGGTAGCAGAACCAGGTTCTGCCTTTTCCAAGCCTCTGGGAAGTTTCCCTCCGCCAAGCAGGCCACAAACGTCCCAATGGACCTCTAGGGTATCACCCGAACCGCCACTTTAAACATCTTGTTGGCAGTGGCGTATCAATAGTGAGACGATCGAGGCACTTCATGTCTAGAGCGCGATCCCAAAGGGGGAGCTAAAAACTTGGAAAGTTTAAAATAAAGTTTTGAAACATTTATGCGGCTACAGGATCACCTGGGCCTAGGTGTATATTAGTTATAAGTAGCATGTGAACATGTTGTTAATTTTGAACCACTCAACAAAGTGAGCAAGAGACACAGAACAGAGTTGTAGCTGATAAGACGGTTAAAAATGAGCATAGCACATTTCGTCTTGGTAGGCACACGATCATCGCACCTTGTTGGCGATTAGCGATCAAGCTAAAGTGCACGGAGTACTATTTTGTGTGTGTTTTTTCGATCGACGCAAAGTCGGGTCTAGCAAGACGAAGCTTAAGTGTCACCATACACTGTCGATCTCGAACTCGAACCTGGTACAAATTTCCTTTGGCACACACACACACTTCACATAGGTGTGAAGAAAACCGGTCCACTTGTACTTGGTTCGTGTTCGAGTTCGACAGTGTATGGTGACCCTTAGAGCGTGTTCAGAGTGCAAGATGAAACTGTAGCTGTAAATATTGTAAATAATTTCGCTTGCCGATCTGGATTACGGTTTCACTCTGACCACCACCACCAGTCAGGTCCTTTCCCCATCGGAAATCTTCAATATGTCAACGAAATATCAACTATGCCTCCGATAAGGACTGACTCGACGGTGTAACGGACGGTTTGGTGGGCATCGGAAGATGCCCGTGGGGACGGAGCCTAAGGTAGCATAATGACCGTGAAGGTCGGGCCGTGCCATTGGCGAACAAAAAGGCCCCTCAACGAGCTAAGCAGCGGCCTATGCTTGCTGTAGCTCAGTCCGGGAGATGTTGACGGGGTTTCGCCGCTCGTTGCCCCTGTCCTTTACGTAGTAACAAAAACTTATAGGCCTGGGGAAGACAACACAAACAGGGGAGGTAAAAATGGGGAATGTATTTAAAAAAATAGTCGGTAATGATAGAATGGTCGGCGGAAGGATCAGACGCCCAAGCGGTTGAATCTGGGTCCGGGTGTAATGGAACCCTCGGCCTCTGGTTTCGTACCACCAACAGATCACTACTCATCAGGTGCTGCTTCGATCTGCCGGTGGGAGCAGCACTAAATATTTAAATACAGTCGAAATATTATAAAAAAAAACTAAAATAAAATAAAATCAATTTAGCTCGCTCCACACAATCTTTAGCTTTCGCCCTGCGTGCACCATAATTATTATTTTTAAGATACGTTTTCGATCACACAAAAAACTATTCGTAGTCTGTAATGGTTCTGCGAAAATATCGATTCAAATACAATTTTACGTTATTCCGAGCCATAAATTCTCTGGCAAAGTAAACATTACAGTGCACGAAAATCATATTAATTTCATTCAAATCTATATAATGTATTACACAAATTCCTTTCAGCAAAACGGAAACGGAACATATTTGCTAAACAAAACTTCACGAAACAACCAGATAATCCTGCCGCACCATAGCGGATATATCAACAAATATATCATTCGGATGCAATATTTCAACGAAATCTCGCAATACACTGCGTGTAGTGTAGGATTGTTTCCTTTTGCTCGCCTTCCCTTGATTCCAGAATTATATGTACAAATAAATATATACGTTTCCCTGAATTTTCACTTACACACACTTTTGTTGAATGCGGAATTCGGCATCCTTGAAATCAGATATATGGGGATCCGGAAAAACGGAGTAAATCTTTGAAATGTTTGTGACTAAATCACGTTTCCAATTTGGAAATTCTCATGAATTTAATATATACGTATCGTAAAGGTACTTTAGATACTTATCTTTGAAGAATGCGCTGAGAGTGGGTGCCTCGAAGCCAACAATGCAATGTGCTTAAAAATGCCAAGGTGTGTTGAATGAAGTATCCTCCTTGTTTGTTCGAATAAAAAAAGGAAAATCAGTGTAGGCACTACTGACAGTGACTTGGTCCACTTTATCGTTGGGAAACATCCAGCAATTTGTCCGTCCCACCCCGCAATTATCCATCTCACTTCGCATTTGTTAATCCGCCCAATTGGATAGTTCGCATAATGTTTCAGCCGATAACACTAATTAGATATTTACCATAGAATACTCGTCCAATTAATCTAATTATGGCTGAATTCCTTCGGCTAACATTATCATAATTGTTGAGTGCATTGAAACCCACTTTCTTTTGCCACTAATATCCTCGTAATCCGAAATATAACAAACGTTCACAGATTTTCTGTGGACTTAACCATAAAAGACATTCACTCGAGAAATAAAGACTGGTACCAACGAACTGCTAGACCGGAGATACCTACCCTCGCCCGGCGGTGATATTTCATTCGCACACTCGACTCTTGAGCTCTTTCTAATCATATCGTGCCGTGAAAATGACTTTGGATTAAATGCGGTACGTTCATAGCAGGTCCTCTGGTCCTAAGGTCTACAGAATAAAATAGAAACGTTTCAAATAGCGTCATTTTAAGGAATCATTTCTATGACCTTAATTAGGAACATTCCTTGGCCATGTTTGGATGGTCGTCTCATAATAGGCCCTCACAACGAGAGAAATGGTGATGGTTGCCCGAAAGCCTCGTCGAAATGAAAGAAAGTCGACAGAATATAAGAAATTTCCAAGCATCCTTGTCACTTGTAAGGTGATTTGTCTTCGCAGGTTCGCTTTCTTATTCAATGTCCCATTTGAAGACGTTTTCCTCGTACTGTGTTGACTAGCAGTAGACAGCAGTCTACGTCGCGTTTAGAAGATAGCAAAAAAAGAAGACAATTCACCGAAAATATTCCGACTAGGTGTCCTGAGTGGAACATGAAGAAACGAAGGATCCGGGAGTTGGTTTGCAACAATGAAATAATGTCTCGTATTTCGCCTCAGCGGGATCCAAGCTCGTATAAGTTATGATGAAGCGCGACAACAGGATATGTCTCGTCCGTAAGGACACCAGGATCTTAGAGTTTTATTTTATTATTATTATTTTTTTCTTTTTTTGGCACAGCTGAAAAAAATTGAATACTGCTTTTGTTCGTAGCTTCAGGCAGATATACACTCTTGTAAATAGATTGCCCAACAATTTTTCTTCATTTTCTGGATTATTATGTCCTTTCGTTTCAGCTAGTACAACATGAATGAAAAGATGTACAAGAGACTGAAGACGAAGTATGGTGGCGTAACCAGTGATTATTCTGAGGACTTATTGAATAAAACGGTCTTTGTGCTGGCTATTATTACAAAAGAGTCACACTGTAATGCAATTAGAATTTGAATCCATCTTGATATTTTTCTTTTTAATTTGGTAATGTAAAATTTTAGAATCATTGATTCGTAATTTTTTGGGATGTTTCAATAGGGCTAAATCTGAAAAAGATAAACTCGGATTGGGTATTTTATACGTGGCAACTCGGCCTATATGGGGGCAAAAATTCCGCTTCCATACTCTTCCGCGTGGGCGCCTCCTGGAACGGCAGTGGTCACTGACCACAAAATCAGTTGGTCCTCAGTTGATCAGCGCAGAACACAAAATCAGATCGACCACTTAGTAAAAGATTCAAGAGTTGCCTTTTGGACGTGCGAAACAAGAAGGGTGCAGATATTGGGATGGGAAGAGACCATTATCTTATGATCGCTTATGTTTGATTGCGAATTGCAGCCGTGCGCTGTCCTACTGACGAAAGACGAGCGGTGTTGAATTTGCGGCGCCTGGGCAAATTGACATAAATGGAAACTGGGATGCCATAAAAATTACGCATTAATAGCGCAGATACCATCCTTGGAACAGACACGGATTGCCGGAATAAGCCCTGGATGTCCGACGCTTCATGGCAGCGGATTGTCGGAAGACGACAATCGAAGCAGCATCGAACTCCTTTAGCATCAGAAAGCTCGAGAAACTCAGCGTAGTTTGCGACGCGATAAAAGAGTTTATGCGAATTCTCTTTTATCCTCGGCAGAAGACGCCGCAAGAAGTAACAACTTAAACGCCGTATACGGTGTCATCAATGAGTTTACAGGTGGTCGTGGAAAGAACACTTCGCCGCGGTCTTGAACCGTGTAACCTCTGGTGAAGTTCCCCTTCAAATAGATAATTTAGCTAACCATCAAAATGTGCGTACACGGTCCACTGCTCTGACTAGAGAGGAAAAAGTCACTGCAATTATTGCACTTAAACGAGGAAAGGCTGCCGGACTTGACGGTATCTCTGCCGAACTTTATCAAGCCGCACCAAGCGTAACTGCCGATTTGCTGTACCCACTTGTTGATAAAGCGTGGAATGCAGAAACTTTTCCCACTGAGTGGAATTAAGGTTTGATCATCGCACTTCCCAAAAAAGAGTAGCCTCACTGACTGTAATAGTTGGAGATTCATTTATGTGCTTCCTGCTGTTGCTAAGAGAATAGCTAAAATCGTCCGGGAAAGACTAAAGGCCCACTTAGAACGCACAATTAATGGAGAGCAGGCTGGTTTTCGATCCGGATTCTTTTGTGTCGATCACATTAACACCTTGCGAATCATCATTTGCTTTTCATCGATTTCGAAAAGGCTTTCGATAGTGTGAACCGGGATTCTATATGGGCGACCTTGCACAGGAGAGGCATCCCCGAGAAGCTAGTGGCTATTATTAAGACAACCTATGACCGCGCGAAATGTCGCGTTCTGCATAAAGGTAAGGTGTTGGGGGACTTTGAGATTCGCAGTGGAGTTCGCGGCATGTGTGCATCCTCTCACCGATCCTATTCCTCATTGTGATCGACGATGTGTTGCATGCAGCCCTATCTGGACTAGAACTAGACAGAAGAATTCAATGGACTTTAACATCTTATCTACAACATTTTGACTACGCTGGCGATATATGCCTACTCTCCCGCCAAATCATGGATCTGTCCGCAATGGCGTTAGATCTTTAGAGGGAGGCAAGCAAGATAGGGCTAAAGATTAATACTAACAAGACCAAGGGTCTAAGCCCTCCGTTGCGAAAAAGAAATCCGACACCTATTGCCATCAATATTAATGGGCTGGGCAGCCTGTGGAGAAAGTGGACAACTTAGTCTACCTGAATAGCATTGTTTCCGAAAATGGTAGTACGGAGCATGACATGGCTCGTCGTATTAACCAAGCCAAATGCGCATACGGCATGCTGTTGTCTCAGCATCAAGACCAAGCTGAGCCTGCTTCGCTCCCTGGTCTGTCTGTGCTTTTGTATGGGAGCAGTACATGGAAAGTTTCCGTAGGAGTTACCAGAAAGCTGCAAGTCTTCGTCAACTCATGTCTTCCTCGAATTTTAAGAATATTATTGCCCGAAACAATATCAAATGAAGAGCTAAGTCGGCGTACGGGGCAGGTGCCAATCGGCGAATTGATACGCAGGCGAAAATGGTCGTGGATAGGTCACACATTGCGGAACAGTGATAAATGCATTGCTTTGCATGCCATGAAATGGAGCCCCATTTCCAACCAAGGCCGACCAAGAGGGGCTCCTAGAATCACATGGCGTCGATCTGTGGCAAAGGAGTGTCAGGCACTGGGTAAGTCTTTTGGGGAGTTGAGCCCCATTGTTCAGAACAGAGTACTATGGCGCGCAAGAGTAGTTGACGCGCTGTGCCCCACTAGGGGTTAAGGCAAAGTAGTAATGATGTTTGTTAAGTTGGAGCGGTACACCATGTTTATAAATGTCCGCTGTCGCAATAAAAAAACGATCCGACATCAAACAATCATAACAAACTTTTTTTTACGTTAATGTTATTTTCCATGGACGTTAGCCTTTAATGTAATCAAATGAAAAGTCTCATTTATTGTATTTGCCTCAATTCCATTTTCTATTCCCATCGTTAATTAACAATATCCAATACTGATGGCCATATAGCGTCGACATAAAAACAATAACCTGTCATCAACATATCGTCTTATGGCGCCATACTCGAAATAAACTAGTATATCCGATGGAAAAAAAGTGATTGATTGATGTCATATGAAGGGAAACCCGGATATTTCACATGTCCTCATCGGAAAAGAAATTCGGTTTCACCCGCATTTCATAAATTTCATCAGAGACGGCGCGGTGTGAGCTTTACCGAAATTAAATAAGAAAGCAACCAATTAGAGTGTACAGTAATATTCCAAATTTGTATGACTTGATTGTGCTGGTCAAACCATTGGGTGACTCCGATTGATCATTGTAATTCTTTCGTTCAATTTCCGCAATGTAATCAAAAATAAAAAAGAACTTATTGGCCTGGACAATAAAAATCATCTCGGTTTCGAAAACTGAACAAAATTCAATAAGAACCCAATGAACTCAACAAGAAAAAAAAACACTCTCCCAGCCCGAATCGATTGATTAATAACTTGAAAGTCCTTGAACTTTCCCTTTCATTTATAACAATCTTTCAATGTAACTAATATGCAACATTTATCAAGTCCGATCAAACATTTCATGCCCAATGACTTCATTTGAACTTCCCAATAAATCTCATTCGTCATTAGTTCCACATTCGTCCTTTTCCATCATATAACGAGCGCTCCACCAAATCGATACGCTTCCATACGTTGCGTCTTTTATTCTTTTCAAAAAGGAAAAAAGTTACCCGCCCGACTAGTATCGAGATCGACAGGGTGCGATAGCATTGGAAATTCGATGAAATTTATAAGAACACTTAATCATTCACCTCCTTTGAAAAATTTATCGGCTGACTAATTTTTCAAAGAAAATTTCATCTCTAATGGGGTGTACATGTGTGTATAGAGACGAATCCCCGGAGGGATGAAAATATGGTGCTATCATCATCATCGCAGCCCTCCGTTCTTTTCTCTGGCGAATCTATCCACGTCCGCATGGTGGTGGGTGTGGTGCAAGGCACAAAATATTGTCCTTATTTTTTTTCGGGAACGTCTTAAGGAAAACATTTTTTACTTTCCAATTTTATCGAACTTTCTCATGGCAGCAACAAGGGTTCGAGTGGAATAAAAAATTACCCGAAATATTTATAGCAACAGATGCTTGCTAATTGTCCGATGGAAAGACGGAGCTAAATTTGGAGTCGTTGGAAATGTATCGACAACATTTCCCACTTAGACATTATCCCCCCACTTAGGTTCCCTCACCCATCTCAAAAAACACATTGCCACTGGGGGTGAGAGTGACCCAGTCAGGGAGATCCAGAGCCAAAGGAGCGAACAAAGAAAAATTAGACACCGTATTTCATTTTAATATGCTTTAGATAGACTTCACAGGGGCTCTAATTGCTTAACAAATGGCCTAAACATTTGTTGCTAATTATTCCTCAAATGTGATTTAGGTGCGGGGATTCGGTCGAGACAGACATTGCGAAGGTGAGGAGTAGTTCTGCTTTGGAGATGAAGAAGGATAAAAGGCATTGGCATTGATAAAAGCCTAAATTGGGATACACGAACTGTGTAGATGTTTTCGTGAGTTATACGAAGCGATAATTATTGTGTTCGGTTGGTAAGGGATGATAATCGTGTTGTGATAAAGCGATAGCTGTGTTCGAACAATGTTGCCATTATCAATCATGAAGAAGATTATAGGAATCAGTATGCTTAAACTTGAGTTACACTTTTGTAAGTCAAGTCAATATACTAATCTAAACTGTAGATTGTTAGGAATTATTTTGTTTGTTCATTCATACGAGGGTAAGGTGAAAAGTTCTCGGCCTGACACAGAAATACCGTTAGAATCAGCAAACATTTTGTTTCCTGCCTTGGTGCACGTGTCATTAGTACATATGAAAAGTTACAACTTGTTCTCTCAACTAGTTTGTTTACACGAATTTTTGCAGTAGATTACGTGTTTTTCGTTAAAATGGAGAAATTTGAATATCGTTCGGTCATAAAAATTCTTCGTTTTGGAAATTCATCCGAAGTTAACAAAAGTTTACGGTGACTCTGCTCCTTCGATATCGACCGTCAAAAAATGGGCAGCTGAATTTAAACGTTGTCGCACGTCCCTTGAAGACGACCCAAGTGAAGGACGGCCAAAAACCGCAACCACTCCGGAAACCATCGAAAAAGTGCATGATATCGTGTTGGACGATGGGGGCGAATGAAAGTGAGTGATATGGCTCAGGCTGTGGGGATATCGGAAGAATGGGTGCGAAACATCTTGAACAAAGAACTATAGAGGCGAAAGCACTACGCAAGACGGGTGCCGCATTTGCCGAATGCCGATCAAAATTTGCTCGACCATCCCCTCTATTCTCCCGATTTGGCACCCTCACACTTCCATCCGTTCTTAAACTTGAAGAAATTTGTTTCTGGGAAACGCCTCGCATCCAATGAAGAAGTTGAGAGGGCCGTAGATGAACATTTTCACAGCCTTCCAGACTCTCACTTCCGGGAAGGAATGCTGATGTTGCATAAACGCTGGACCAAGTGTGTTGAAGTCAAGGGAGACTATGAAGAAAAATGAAATAATTTTTTAAATGCAAATCACAGCGGTAGCTTGTTGTGTTACGGAAATCTCCAGACCTGTCGATCATACATAGCTGCATATACCCTATGTACACTGCTTTGAATGTCAACTTCTTTCACTCCATCCCTAAATGAATGGCTCATGAAAATTTCCACTGACAATTCAAATAAAAAGACGCAATTACGGAATGATATATTTTTTCTCGAAAATGATGATTTCATGCTCTACATGTCATCGTCTTGTCCTCTTTCCCTCTATCCATGATCGTGTCGAAATCTAAGTGCGAAAAAGAAAGGATAATTATCAGATCACGCTCGAGATACATTCATGCAGACATTACACTCAATGGTAATTTTTGCTATTTTATTTTGTTCATTTCATCATTTGCACTGATTTTGACTCGTGACAGTTATCCTCTCAATAGGAAAAAAAATCCCTTCGGGCGTACCCATTAGTTCGAGCGTAGAAAGAAGTGAATCCGGGCCTCTGCTTCATATCCACGACGACGGTGATTATGAAAGGACCTTCGACATCAGGCTTGCAGTCTAAGCTATTACCAGTGTCTCTGCTCTTTTTCAGAATTCAGTGCTTCCTTGCCTCTTTTTTCGACGACGACGTTAATTTCAATTTCGTACTTGGCTGAGCATATCCTTCGCATTTCATATCACGTCTTGCTCGCAACTTTTTTTTTTCTGTGCTCGTTCTAGCAAACGTTGTCAGCAGTTTTCGTCTTAGAAATTTTATTCGACTTATGGTTGGCTCAACCATTTCGACGGTATGTCGGGGGTAGTTGATCTTCAACGTACGAGTCGTGTAACATAGGATACGTATACGTAATCGTAGGCCTTTCAATTAAGATAATCTTTCGCTGATTTTCGAAATAGTGTGTTTGGGTATTTTCTGGAAATTTTGAGATGAAAGAAGTTACGAAATGGCCTAAAATGGTTGTAAATTCTGTGACCTGTTTCTGTAAGTGTGATATTTGAAAATGTGGAATTGGCTTTGATTCAGAATTGGCAAAATTAGTATTGCAAACAGGCAGCTTGACATATTTCGTGGCTTGAATTATATATGTTTGTATCCCGCAAAAAAAAAAACGTTTATTTTTTCAGATTGTGGTCGTGGTCGTTCGGAATAACGACGCTCCTTTAATCGATGATCCTAGCCTAAAGTTACTATGTAAAATATGAAGGTCCGGCTGCGCCATTACGCCAATAAATGGGGTCCCTTGGCCGAGCTGGTGTGGCCCATGGTGACGTACGTAGCGCTTATGTGGTGCCCGACAACTCAGTAATTTTTTTACATTTTTTTTTACAATTTTTTCAACATTTAAATCAAATTGTTGTGTTTGCATGTCTGACTGGGATTCGAACTCGGGTTGTGCTTCAGGACCCATCGCGCTACCGCATACGCCAGGGGTCGGCAAATTTTTTCTGGAAAGTGCCAGGTTATTAAAATTTCAGGTTCAGCGGGCTGGATACCAAACTCGAGATGTATCTGTATACTAGAGTAGTTAATCCGTTGCCAGTTGGAATCTGACGAAAACTGCTTAGTTATTTAGTCAAATAGAATTTGAAAAAGAAGAGATATTCTAGCAGCATTTTTTAAAATGGCGTTTTCGTTAATAATCGTATCTTCTTCACGTAATGAAAACTGGTCCAATTTATTAAATGTGATTTTTGTTTAAAAGGAAAATTAATTTTATTTCTTTATGTGTAATTTTTAAAGTTATCCCATGGAAGTTAGTAGCTCCGATCTCCGATTGATGAAACCGAATGATTAAGTCAAAGAGAACGGTTTCGATGTTACACAACAAATTGAGAGGATTTCCATAGAGGTGTTGATGAATAACAGAATAAAGAGCCAAAAGCTTAAGCTTGGTCATAACTCTTAAAAAATTTATCAAACTAATACTTTCCCCGTTCAACACACATTCTTACGACAATTAATTGTGATTCATTTTATTTGTCGCGCTCGGTGGCCGTGATCGTTCGGTCACCGCTCTACGATACTAATCTAGAGCTCGGAGATCAAATCGGCGCGATCAAAAAACTGCCTGTGAGTACTAATAGAACTCTCATGGTGCTCCGAGCTTGTCAGTATAAAGACGGTGCGGATAGGAGGTGCATGCTAGCAACTGCACTTCCGAAAAGTAGATATGCTATTGAAACGTCAACAAAGCATAGAAATGCTGGAAATGTTGACGCGCCCACGCCCCTGGAGGGGTCAAGGCAATTAGAGAGAGATTTTAATTGATTCCATTTCAAATTGTATAGAATTAAGATATCTTCATAGTGCTTCCATACAGAAATTTATTTTTAAGGGTGTGTTCATATTGGAGCTGCATTTAAAAATTAGAGCGCCGCCGGGAGCAGCTCTTTTGGTCGGAAAAAAAAGAAAGCGAACGTTCCGACTTCAACATAAACAGCTCCACGTAAAAGTATGTATCATTGTCCCACGACTTAACGCGACCCTAAATCACATCAAAGAGCATCAGTAATGTTTGTCGTTTGTTTTCCATGAGCCAATAAAAAGGTTTGTAAGCTTTTCGTCGGAACCATCTTGCTTGCAACAATGTTCACACATTCACAGAGAAAAAAAAATGAAAGTGGTCACGTCGTGACCGTCACGATAGATAGATATCCCACCAGCCACATCAAAACGATTTAGCCTATGTGGGTGGTGTCAATTCTCAGATATTTCAATTACCGCAGTCAGATCATTCAGATCTTGATCAGATTTTGTCGCACGTACATTGTTATAAAAATACTTGGATCGCCTTCTCAGTTCTAGTTTTCAATATTAAAGTTTTTGCCAAAACCGTTATCAATTCGTCTGACGAAGATGACGTTTTTATTATTTTATTAAAAAAGGAAACATCAGTATTTTGTTAAATTGAATCGATGAACATGATACGAGCTTACAATCATTTAGTCACTAGAAGCACGTATCACGATGAGCTGCAACCAAATACTAAGCGATTTGGTTGATATTGAAAGATATAAATATAAATATATATATAAATAACACTATGAGGATCAGAGTCGGAAACACCGTCATTATTTCTAAGCCAGCAATTAGGTATCTAGGGGTGATGATTGACGCGAAGCTGACATTTGAAGAGCACCTCAAGCAAATATGCAAGAAGGCGGCTAATGCTACTGTGGCTTTGGCGAGGATGATGCCAAATGTGGGAAGACCACGACCGAATAGGAAACTCTTATTATCTAGAGTGATCACCTCTATACTTCTGTATGCGTCACCAGTTTGGATCGACGCGCTTCGTCACGCCTGTAATAGTCGAAGAATCAACTCCGTTTATCGAAGGAACGCATTGAGAGTGTACTGTGCATACCGAACAACATCAGACGAGGCTGCCGGAGTTGTATCAGGTATGATCCCTGTAGATATTCTAGTAGACGAAATGGACCGATTGCACAAAAGCCGATGTTTGGAGCCACCGGACGTATCTAATGCGCGCAAAAAACGAGAAAGGTGCTAGTCTCTGAGAAAATGCAACAGTAGCGGTGGGATGAAACTCCGAAGGCAAGCTGGACACACATACTTATCCCGCAAATCGAATTGTGGCTGAACCGCAAACATGGAGAGGTGAACCATTATCTAACCCAGTTTCTTACTGGTCGTGGCGGATATAGGAAGTACCTACACAGATTCAAGCTGGATGATTCGCCCGACTTTCCGAGGTGCTCAGGAATAGCGGAAGACCCTGAACATGTATTCTTTCACTGTCCAAGGTTTAGAGGTAAGCGTGAAGCACTGGAGGTCAAACTTGGCAGTGACCTTAATCCACATAATATAGTGGAACACATGATAAGATCTGAATCCAATTGTGAGACCGTAACTCACACAATATGTGGCATACCAGTGACGTGCACTCGTAGTAAGCAATTCCAAACTGCTTGACTTACCGAAATAAGCAATTCAATAATAAACTTTGCTTACACATATCATCATTTCAGTCAATGTTTTTCTTTAAGCTGAAGAATACATAGTATCATTCAAATATTCCTTTACACATTCAAATTCTGATCCGCGCCTTCTTTTGGTTAAAAAACATTCGTTCAATTACTTTAGATAATATTCAAACCTCCCACATTTTGCACACCAAACTTAGAATAGGAAAATGTGCCTAGATCTTTAGATGCATGTACCATGTGTGCATCCAAATACTAGAGACATGTTGATTCCAGAAAATGGGAATCTTGGATTTCGGTAGTACATTGGGCAACGATTTTTTTTTGTTTTGTTCGCAAATTTATATGAGACAAGTCAAGCACTGGCGCGACTGCTTTTGTGTGTGGGATAAAGCCCAATGATGCTTGTTAATGAAATGTTGCCAATGCAGGGAATGTTTATGGGAATTTGATTTTTCCAGTAGAGCTTTTGTTTTTGTTATGTAATGGATTTTCCGTTGCAATTTAAAAGAGGAAATCAGTGCAATCGGGTGATTTTGATTAAATTGTGATTTGAAGTTTTTTTGACCGTTTGTAGTGATTTAATTGATTTGATTTGTGATAAAAGTGGTAAGTTTTCTTTTCGCATTATGTCGGAGTATTGCTGCGCGACGGATTTCGTACTAAAAGCGGGATTTTCAACTCTTTCCTTTGCCAAGAAAAGAGAAAATATAGAATCGGATAGACCGAAGCCAGATCTTAGTTTAGAGTTTAAATTAAAAAATATTACGCGAAAATTCCATATCGAAACGTATGAAAAGTACATTTGGTTAACGGGAAGCTGTAAATTAAATAAGTTATTCTGTTGGCCGTGTCTTTTGTTCACGAATGAAAAATCTGTTTGGAATAAAGCTGGATTTAGTGATTTGAATAATTTTACGGGCTCAGCAGCAAAGCATTCAAGTTCCGAAAAAAATCTTCAGTCGTTAATTAAATTAGATAATTTTGGTTCTCAGCGTAAAGAGTTTATGCTTAGTAACCAGGTGGCAATATCTGTTAGTTTGCATAATGAAAAAGTTGAGCGTAATCGTAATATTTTGAAACGTTTAATCGATACTGTAATTTTTTTGGCAAAACAGGAGCTTCCTTTTCGCGGAAATAATGAAGACTCTTCTTCAAATAATCGTGGTAATTTTATCGAAACCGTAAATTTCTTGAGTTTGTACGATCCGATAATTGAGTCCCACATAGATTCTATAAAAGCAAATGCAGCGTTTTCGGGTTTGTCTAATAGAATCCAAAACGATCTTGTTTCCGCTATAGCTAATGTGGTTCGAAATAAAATCAATTTGGAAATAAAGGAGGCTCCATTTGTAGCTGTAATGGTCGACGAAACGCCAGATGTTAGCGGTCGGGAACAATTAACGATGATTTTTAGATATACAATATCAAATGAGATTGAAGAAAGATTTATCGGATTTTTGGATGTAAGCGCTAATCGTACAGCTACAGCAATAAGCTCTCACATTTTCAAACAATTGCAAAATTTTAATATCGATAAGAAATTAATTGCACAATGTTACGATGGCGCAGCAGTAATGAGTTCTCAAATTCGTGGAGTTCAGACTTTAATTCGGGAAAAACATAAATCGGCAATTTCCGTTCCATGTTACGCTCATTCACTAAATCTAGTATTGTCTAAAGCAGTTGAGTTTATTCCGGAAATTAAATTATTTTTCGCGCACATCAATAAAATCGCATCATTTTTTAATACATCCACTAAAAGGTCGGACCTTTTTGCAAATATAGTAAATCGTCGTTTACCATCGGTTTCCAAAACGCGTTGGCATTATCATTCGCGTATTATTAACGTTATATTTGAACATAAGCATGAAATTTGTACAGTTTTTGAGACAATTTCGAATGGTTCTCAACACTGGGATGGCGATTCCTTGACTTTTTCCGATATATACTTACAAAAATTCGCAGAGTCAGATTTTCAATTATATCTGTTAATTTTTTCTGAAATTTGTTCGAAAACTGATATATTATTTAATATTATTCAGAGCAAAGTGGTAAACATTTCATATGCAAGCCAAAAAATTATTGAATTTGAAAATTGGCTTGAAAATGACTTTTCTAAAAAGTTTGATAATTTCTATTCGACAGTTACAGCAGAATATCGGCCACCACGTAAGAAATGTAGAAATGCGATAGATCCTTTACAAAATTTACGGCGGATATTTCGGGAGATTATAGATGTTATTCTCGGGCAAATTCGAGATCGATTCCATTCGTTTAAAGATCTTTCATTTTTAGAGTTGCTTGAACCGAATTATTTTTCTACAAGTAAATTCAAGTCAAATTTTCCCGATAAAAATTTTGACTCACTTATTGAATATCACGGTCAATTTTTCGACAGAATAAAGTTGAAAAATGAGCTAAAAGTTATTTATTCTTCAGATGAGTTTAAAAACGCGAATCCTAAAATAGTAAAATTCTCGATTATTTTCAAAAACGGCCTTATGTCGCAAACGGTTTTAAGCAAGTTCATATTTTAGCAAAATTATTAACGTCAATTCCAGTCACAGTGGCAACTGCGGAAAGGTCATTTTCAACACTAAAGCGCGTTCACACATTTTTGAGAAATCGCCAATCCCAAGAACGACTTTCGGATCTTGCTTTAATTGCGGTTGAAAAGGATCTTCTTATACAAATGCGAAGAGAAAACGATTTTTTTGATAATGTGATTAAAGAGTTTTTACTTAAAGAACGGCGCATAGATTTGGAATACAAATAAATGGCAATGGCGAAAGAATATTTATTTATTTCAAATACCCCTGAATTTTTCTTAGTCTTAATTAACATAATATTTATTTATCATTTTTTTTATTAGTAATATTTTATTTATTTTTTTTTTTTTTTTGTATTCCGAATATATGTGCCAATATTTTATTTATATCTTTCCTGATTTCTTCTTTAAGGCTTAAAGCCGCTTGGTATAAATGTTTTTGTGACTGTCCATATTCTATTATACAGTCCATTTTTGTTTATGCTAAATTGGCTTTAGGGCGCCCAACTGCTTGACTATGAAAAATTTCCACTGCACGTCACTGGTATGTACCCAACGTAGATAGCTTTTCGGGGGCTACGATGTTCATGATTTAGGTAACCCAGGTACGTAACCATCTTAGTTAACCACTTTTTATGCTGGGACAGTGTTGCTTATAGTTAAAGCATTTTTTGTAATTTACACATTTTTCTAACGATTGGAAGTTTGGACATATTACATCAAGTCCGTATATGCCGAGATCCAACGGCTTAGCCAAAACGTCTGTTCAAGAAAATGTTATACAAATGTCACGACACCAAAGCAGATCCCTACACAGCATTATTGTATTATCGAGCAACACCTAAAAGTAATTTACTTATTTCTAGTGAGCTATTAATGTCACCTAAACTAAGAAAAAAACTTCCAATAATATCAAAAGTCTAGAACCGAAAGTATTCGAAAAATCTTTTTCCAAAGCGGAAATTGAAAGACATCAGCAAAAGACAACCAATCAATTTAATAAACACAAAAAAATCATTAAAACCTGTTGAATTAGGGGAAGGTGTTATATTCAATAGATCACCTGCATCTGTATGGTTTCCAAGAAGTATCGTTAAAAATGCAAAGAACCAAGATGATATATGATACAAGATGCAGATGGTGCCTTGTATAGAAGAAACAGGGAACATAAAGGAACCCAAATCAAAATGCAAACGAATCTAATACTGATGATTTAAATGAAGTTAATGATAACAAAAATGATGAATCTGTAATCACCACAAATGATTCTGAAGGAAAAGATAGTCCAGATGAGCCCATTAATAATCCCATGGGCAAGTTTGATAAAGCTGAAATATATGTTACACAGTGGGGAAGAAAAATAATTCCTCCAAGTAGATTGAATTATACAAAAAATTGAAATACGAGTACCTAGATTTAAAAAAAATTCATATTTTGGTTATCTAAATCTTAAGATTTATTTTCATTCATACTCAGTTGCCCTAACGCCTTGTGGGGCATAGCGCGTCAACTGTTCCATGTGGCCATTCATAATTTTCATGGAATTTCTTAATTGAACTACTAACAATTTTATTATTATACTAATTTGTTTAAACTTAAAAGAGATATTGCAGACAATGTCAATTATAGACTCTCTCTCTTTCTTTGACCTAACTATTGTATCAGTCGGTTTTAATAAAGCAGTCATAAACACAAAATACTCAAGTTCTCAAAAGTTAATGTTTGCATAATTTTAGTAATGGCAAAACGGTTAACGAAAGACGACACCCAGAAAAATGCCCGAGTGGAAAGTTACATCGGAAAATAAAATACAGAAATAGATACTCGTATAAAGCTTGAATGATGAACTTCTCTCTGTCGAGTAGTTCACGTTGAAGTCATTGCCAAAATCCATTAGGTTCGCATCGTTGTCGAAATGCTGAGTACAACTGAAAGAAAGTGGATGAACATATTATTCATGGCTATCATATCAACTAGTTCTAATTTCGATAAGACTTGATTGAAAGCCAATACGCCATTAGATAATTTATTCGGTTATTATAACTTCCCTTCCGATATCTTCGCAGTGATTCTCATTCACCTTACCTTATACCTTATATTCTATCCTGCAACTCAACTAGCGATGTTTCCCAAAAATCTTTCTGTTCTCCCAAACTCCACTTGTTCCCAATCATCTTATAAACTAATTAGAAAAACATTCCCGGACACAAATTGTAATGATTATTGCCAAACATTTGTACTTAAACTAATGACAACAATTAGTCGAGTTGCTAATGTACTGATGAAATCCAGGGGGGTTTCAGTTTCAACACTTCAGGAGGAGTCGCAGCGCCAGTTGTCTAACTAATAATGTTAGGTGTTCGGGCAGACCATGATCTCTCTACTTTCAACACACCAATATGGTTATCGTACCCGAAAATCGTCGTCGAAGATAGTCCTGGTTGATGAGTTTGTAATGATGACAAAGTGCTCGGTAAAGGTACACTCGTAAATTAGGGGGTGTAGATGCCGCCCGTGTTCGGTGTTTTAGTCCTTTCCGAAATAGGGATTGGCAATCACTTCCTTGGTTGGGTGCACGTATAGGCAGCAGCCTAATTGCCTTTCGGATTTTATGACAGAGCCTATTTCGACAACGCCGGGCGGAAGCAATGATTGACTTGACAACAAATTTTCGGTTCAGGATTTTTATGTCTTCATCAAGTCGCACGTACTCGTATAGTAAACACTTGCGAATACAGGGAAGTTGAATGGTGCTAACGAAAACGGCCTGACATCAACTTGGGGCCAATATACGGATACTATAAAATTGAACAAAAATGGATCTATAAAGTCGTCATAAAATTTATGAGATTGATGTTAAAACCAGTTGGGGTTATATTTGAAGGATTTGCTGAGAGCTGCTGTAGATAAGGCAAGTGAGTTATTAAGCGAGTAATGAAGGTGGAGTCGTGTAAAGATAATTGGCAACGTTTAGGGAATTAGGTTTCCTATGGAGATTAATGAAGATTAAAATCAACTTTATATATAGTTTTGATTCACAGTGGAATGGATTTTAAAGATGTTGTTTGAAGCAATACTCAGCTTAATCCATTATTTGCTGTGGTGTCGAAAACATGACTTTAAACTAATAGTGAATCGTTCGTATGACAGATGTATTTACTGAAACACATTACGGCTGAGAAAAGTAAACGATTGGCGCAAGTAAAGACCGCTGCAACTGCAATGGTAAAGTTTGGTAAAAAAAAGATGAATGAAATGATGATTTCTTCATCTTTTTTATAAAAAAAAAACTTTACCGATCCGCCTTCCGGAATACAATTTCCGAGGCGCTAGTCTAACTTGGGCATAATGTTATCTCTTGTCACGAAATCGCGGAATTACATCGCTACATCACGAATCTGTAAAGAAAGAAATATTGAATATGAAAAGGCAAGACTCACCACTAGTTTAGATATGTAAGATTGGCGGGACTAGTTGTTGGCGGAAGGAATATTATTAGTTGTCGAAACTTACCTCTAAGTTCTACACTGGCGAATCCACTTTAGGTCGAATAGCTACATCGCGGCATAAAAATGTCTTGGAACACACTGAAATGAGAATGAAACACAGAGAATCGGTGCGTACTACAAATGCAAGAGCATGCTCATCTGACACTGATATCCAGAAGCTCTATATCAGTCCAACTGGATTTAATATCAAAATTTTGGACACGGATTCCGATCTGTAATTAGATCAAAATACACTAGACTACGGATATTCACATCATTTTTGTCATGGGAAATCGGACACAAAATAAAAACATCAAGCAACCAACAACAGTCAACACAATCGGCAACATGAAAACTTTACGAAACAGCAATTCACTTTGAAAAGTCACTGTGTTTATTCACGCATAAGCGCATTTTATAGTTTTTAAGAATAAAGTGGAGTGGGTCATTGCGAGTTTACGTCAAAAATGACTCAAACTCGCTCTCCACTACCACACAAAAATTATCAGTTTAAGGCCAATTCCACCTCCTGTCACTTGGTTGCGTCCACACCATGGATTCACTCTTCGAGAGCTGCCTTAATCCATGGCGGAAGCAGCTCAACCAAGCCAGGGGTTTGTATTCCGACCTAAATCGGAATACGTCCCTGAGTGGAATGCTAACACCTTATATAGTGTGCATTACACGACACGAGTGCGAGTTTGAGTCATTTTTGACTTAGACCCGCAATGACCCACTCTACTTTATTCTTGAAAACTATAAAATGCGCTTATGAGTGAATAAACATAGTGACTTTTCATTGGATGAAAATTCGCACAGCTTACTGAAATAACTATGTCCGATTCATCAGCACATGTCGGAATTAACAGCGTTGACACGGGTATTGGAGTAAAACAGGGAGATGGGCTGGCCCCCCAGTTATTCAACATAGCACTTGAGTACGTGATACGAAAGCTGCCGGTGCAAACAACGAAAACCCTTATAATCACAGATGTCAAGACAGTGGGATACGCAGATGATATAACATCCTGTCAACGTCACCGGTGACTGCGAAAAAAACGTGGCACTTCCTGGATCAAGCAGCAAAGTAAGTCGGTCTATACATTGACAAAGATTAAGCGTAGAGGTTAAGTTAGACGACCAAGTTATCGAAAGTGTGGACAACTTTATTTACCTTGAGAAGAACATAGCAGAGAATGGCGACGAAACTCTCAAAATTAAACGTCGGATCCAACTTGCAAACCGAAGCTTCTACTGGATGCTCTCTATATTAAAATTAAGCTGCATTCACAGGAAGGCTAAGCTGAAAGTCAACCAAACAATAATCAGCCCTGTTTTGTGCCACGGATGTGAGACATGGCCTCTCACCCAAATCTGATCAACATTTTTGAAAAGAGAAGTCTTCGGCGAATCATTGACACTATTTGAGATGGCGACCAAGGGCGAAAAAGGTACAACAGCAAGTTGTAAGAAATCTACGACGAGCCAGAGGTCTCCAAATTTATTAGAATACGTAGGTTACAATGGGCTGGACACGTGGTTCGAAGGGGTGAGCAATCAAAAAAGTGTTTATGGGAATAGGCAAACCTGGAAGATCATTCGGTAGACCAAAGAAGGGGTGGCAGACTCCGTTGACAATGACAGCAACAAGCTACTCCGATTCAAGAACAGGATTAAACCCTGTTTGAACCGAGACGACTGGAGACAACGACTGGTGGAAGCCACATCCCACGGAAGACACACAGAAACTTTTCAAAGTAAATAATAATTTATTATGCATAACATAGTGCGTTCATCCAAATCATTTATGAAAACTGATATTACTATTCTCATTGCCAGATACCCGTGGTCTGCATGTATTTATCCATCCACAAGATAGGATGACATCTAAGATAAAAGTTGGTTTCGTCCTTTCAACTTTAGCTAAAATTCTAGACCCCCACATTATACTCGTAATGATATGTTTGTCCAACTCCTTCATCCATTCTGAAAGCGACAACAAAGCAGTGCACAAGAATGTTCAAAGATTAGCTTCAGTCAGCTCAATTGCTCAAGGAGCGTCTCTTTATTTTGTCTTAGTCGTTTCTTTGCCATTGCCATTAATTGGAACCAACAAATTGTATCTCCATATTTTCCTGAGAACATGTATTTAGACCTTGGTAAATATCTAGCTATGGATTTTTCGGTGTGGATGTAAGGATCAACAATCTATCCTTGCCGTTGTTGCGATGCCAGCAACACCACAAGCAATATGTTTATTCAGACTAACCTGTAACAGAGAAAATCATGATATCTTGTTATTTACATTCCGTGGGATGATGCTCCTTTTTGGGAATTAGATGCTACGGTGAGGAGTTTGTTAATGAAGCAGCTAGGAACAATTGTCTTAAGGATTATACGGGTATATTTGACGAAATGAAATAAGCATGCTATATCAATTGTTTACTTATTTAAAGTAAAACAATGAAAATAAAATCATACAATATCTTCATGCTATTGTACTTAGATTTTCGTAAGCCTCCACGGGAGATTTGGGGGTTCTTTTTCCGTTTGTAGTAAATTTAAACTGATATTAATTATACTTAAACTATAGTCGGAATGGTTCGATTCGTACCGAATGCATAGTCTTCCATGGAAAAGGCAATTTACGTGTCAGAATATGAGCACTTAGCTGTTAAATGAGTACCCATTTGAGGTAAATAGAGGTTGATAGTTTTCTAATCTGACGACGCATCTCTGCACAAAACACACCGTTACGATTTAGTAAATGAGATGATGCTAACTAATCTCACGATCTTGCTCCAAAGCGGAAGTGGATTTTTTATTTACAACTGAATTCTTATTAGCATTCTAGAAAAGATATCTTTCGATAGGAATAGAAGTCCCCAAAATGGGTATGAGTCCTTTTTACTATTAGGGGGGAGGTCTCATTATGCAGGCGACACACAGTGCTCACAACTATAATAATAATTTCTGCAGCAGCGATAAGGGTCGTTTGTCGCCAACCCAGGAAAACCTTCAATCTATTTACTCCACCCTTCTCCCTGCTGAACTTAATCCGTTGGGTTTATTTTTGTTTCTTCTCCTCTTTCCTCAGATCCCTATGGATGTCGCATACTGTGCGAGTTACGGCCACCCAATTGGGTTCAGAGCTTATGGTGTGCTCCATTATGATCTGTGGATTGAGGTCAATGCCAAGTTGGACCCTCAGTGCTTTGCGCTTTCCTGTAAACCTTGGACTGTGAAATAATACATGTTCCCAGTATTCCGCTATTCCTGGTCACCTCGGACAGTCGCTTCAATTGAACAGCGTGAATCTGTTGGATACTGCCCTTATCCAGCATGTCCTGTAAGATGGGTTTGATAGTGACTTACCTCTTCGTGCTTGCCCTTACGGTTCAACCACATTGCAAAGACATTGGATGACGTTTCCCAGCCTTCTTTAGTGCTCGACTCTCTTGAATATGACATGGAAGGGGAGGCGAATGTCACGGCTAATGAAGGAAAAGCGTAATGCCAAAGTTTCTTTAAATAAAGCTTCACCATTCGAAAGCTGCCGCGGGTGCCCTTCTTCATCATGATTCAGGAACCTTGGACTGTAGACGATCTAGTCAGAGGTCTGGGGTCTCCTGATTTTATTACCTTTATATTAAAGGCCAGGGTAGACCACGGTTTGTATTCTTGTTAGAAAAACCGTCAAGGCCTTCATACTATCGACGTGCAGCGAGAAGGACTCTGTGGTAGTCTGCCTGGAGCTCAAAGGTAAAGTTGATTCGCCTGCATCGGTATAAATGCCACATGACTTGCCTCACTTTTCCAGTTTAAGGGAGGCCATCGCAGCAGCGCGGTCATCGAAAATCAGTATGATTCTTGGCTGCGACTCTAATGCGCACCACGATGTGTGGGGTGCTCAGATACAAATGGGCGCGGTGAAACTCTTTTCTAGTACATTATGGGAACTAATCTCATAATCTGCAACATAGGTCTCGAACCCACTTTTATAACAAAATCCAGACAGGAGGTCTTAGACATTACTCTGGCATCGTATGATAGCATTCACCTTACCAGAGATTGGAGACTGTCGTCGGAACATTCCCTCTCTGATCATTGATACCTTCAGTTCAGTCTTGCTGAGCGTCCTGAAGCAATTCAGCGTATTATTAATCGCAACGAAAGCCATGCACCGAACAGACGCTTAACGATATGGTTAACACTCTGATAGATGGTATGAAGAAACCAGCCTGGTGGGTACCAACCGCAATGTCTGGAGGAGCTTCTGCGAACGTATCGAAGGGTCCTGCGAGACCTCTAGGCATAGGTCTGGTTTCCAACTCATCTATGCCAAGTTTTTTACAAAAGGAGGACGGGTCGTATACGTCATCTAGTAGAGAAATCATCGAGTGCCTGCTTGACACACATCTCCCTGCAGATCGTTTCTCGAGAAAAAATAATGTGGGCGATCTTCAGCTTTTAACCCTTTAAATCACTTGCGCCTAATGGCATCATTTCGACGAACTTGCAGCTTTGCCTGGATATAGTATACCTATGGATAGAGAGTATCCCGACGGCCTATTCGACGCTGGTGTACGTTCCTCGCATCTGGAGGGACGTGCGGGTGGTTTTCATCCCGAAAACGGGAAGAAGCTCACATGCACTTCTAAGCGACCTCCTACCCATTAGTCTTTTTTCAACTATGCTGAAACTGCCTGAGAGACTGGTGGACATCGATTTGTGAGATACCATTCCGCCACTACACGATGGTTGTCTTCCTGGACATCGAGGGGGATTTTAGCAATATCAGGGCTAGTGCGATCAGTGGGCACTCCGAGGTCGATAAGTCGCTCTGCAAACTCGTGAACATGTTATTAATTTCTGGACGTATACACTCTACCTTGGGAGCAGCGTCAGGATGTAGGGGTTCCTGTAGAGGAACCCCCAAGTGGGGATATTGTCTTCACTCCTTTAGATCATAGGGATCAACAGACTGCTTTTGGGACTGGAAGAAATTGGGGGGTGGAGTCAATGCGTATGCAGATGACGTTACCACCGCTGTCACAGGTAAGTTTCCTGATGTCCTTAGTGGACTATTGCGGAATGCCCTAACCATTCTAACAGAATGGGTGAACTTATGTGGCGCTGGAAGTAACCCAGCTAAAACGGAGCTTGTGCTCTTCACTAGAAGGCACATGACTCCTGCCATTGAACCTTCCATACTGGAGAGAGGGTACTAAATTGACTTTCACCGAAAGCTGAGTTCGTTGGTCTAATTTTAGACAGGAAACTGAGGTGAAAGCCCAACATCGCGGAACGAGTTGCAATAATAAAGCTATTGTCGCACTCTACTCGTGTAAAAAGGCCATAGGTAATAACTGGGGCCTGCAGCCTCAAGCTGTATATTGATTATATACGGCTGCCTTAGTCCCATACTACTGTACGGAATTAGTGTGTGGTGGATAGCACTTCGAGTAGCGGCTTATAATAAATTACTGGGTAAGGTAAAAAGACTAGCTGCGATGACCATGACGGGGCTTTTCGAACCACTCCATCAGCCGGGCTGGATGGGGTGCTCGGCTTGCTCCCGTTGGATATTTGCAGTGAACAACTGATGGCAACCATGGCTCTACGCTTTCGTGAGACTGGCCAGTGGCGAACGCTGAAGTGCGGACACTGAACTGTAGTGGATAATTTGAGTCGCTCCGTGGAGACTGATTACATCTCTCCAAAATACATTTTTGGCTGAAACTACACCAGCCAGATTCCATCGAGGGGTCAATGGGCTGATAATATGCTTCTGACCACCAACTAAATGATCATCTTCACGGATGGCTCTAGGACCGATGTCGGTGTTGTGAGGCGGGTATTTATTCGGACGGACTGAGGATCAACTTGTCATTCCGGCTTCCCGATTTCTGCAATATCCTGCAGGCGGCAATTTCCGAAATGCAATCGCATCGTGCAAAATTCAAGTTAAAGCCATTACGGTTGACAGAGCGAAAGATGGTTATATGGCGACAGGTGCCAAACGACGAAGTGGATTTGACCCTAGCTGCCCTGCCGCACTGCTTACACTGAATAGGAAACACATTGGCATATTTGTAGGGGCTAGTACAGGAGCTCACCGATAGGCTCGCATGGAGGCTCCGTATTCCCCATAATGACTATTGCAGGAGCTGTGTGGTGAGTACATGGATGAGGGAGAGAGCGTTCTGCATCTTCTTTGTCATTATCCGGCCTTGCCTGCGAGGCGGAAGAAATTTTTGGTTTTTTTTTTCGAAATCTGGATGACCTTAAGAATATGAGTGTCATACAGCTCTTTGGTGTTATCACCACCACAGGCTGGTTTGGTACCTAGGTTTAATTAGGTTACTTTGGTGGTAACACAACGGGCCAAATGAGGCTAAGACCCGACGTCGGGCTGTCGCGCCACGATGATGATGATGAAATGATGAACTATGTGTGCTGGCTGAGGACCCGGCAACCCCTTCACCTAATCTAACCTAACCATGGGACCGATTCCACTTCCCCGTACGTATACTCTTATTGATAATTATCGGTATGCACAATGGATACGAAAATTTATTTGGACTTTCCATTAGCACTCCACTTAACGGACGCCTTCATTCCAACATTATTTCACTTCCCAGTCCAGGCCAAAGTCCAACCGAGTTTCAATTGAAACTTTTTGTCTTTCTCCATCAAATGTACACTCGACCGCGAATTGTATTGAAAGCAATTTTAGAAAATTTAATAAAATCCCCATAAACCAACACTGAATATGATACACCCGCATTCATTCTCTTCACTTTATTCGATTCCGACCAGACCCGGCAGGACATGCCCACAGAACTTGGATCACTATCGCATTCGCGGGTGCCAAAAAAAGAAACTTTTACCCCGAAACGCTCAACTGAATTGAATTGAAATGAGATAAAGCCGCTTCGACGGACAACCAGCCAACAAGCCCGCAGGCGAAAAAGGATTATTTGGTAGCCGCAACAACCACTCGGATTTTCGCTTAGTTAAAATGATTTAAGCCCGAAAAAAACGAATTGCCGTGAATATCCAATATAGCGCTTTCAATACCAACAAATATATTCGTCCGGCAAACAACACTCTTAGCAATGTGAAGGCTTGATATCTCTCTGGCGCCCGTACAAAGGATTCCTCTGCTGAATTATACAGAAACTCGAATAAATCATATTTTCAAAGCCTTCAGGACGATTTCGAGCGGACCGGGGAGGGCGTCCGAAAAAGTTGTATGCATATGAGCCGTATAGAGTTGTGATGATGAAAAAAGTTCGTTTTTTTCAGCCCGTGATGATCTGGTTTTGGGTCGAAAATAACTTTGCAGGAAGTTGAAACGATTGAATTCATATTTGAATCGGGAGTATTTTTCATATGCGGGAATGATATGGCTATGGGAACTGGCCAAAAAGTTGCACCGCACTTCAGTCGGAAACAACCACTAGAGACTCTATTCTAGACCCACCAGACTGAACAAGCCTGAAGTGGTGGCGAATTTTTCAAGTGCGGAATTTCCATTGGCCCATTTGCTGGTTGTTGAACCAATTTTCTGTATGAGAAGGTTTTTGAATTTAGGAAATTGTTTTGATTTTGGTATTGAATAAAGAAAGGCTCACAGGTACTAACGAGCTGCCTATTATGTTCAGTCGCTATTCGAGGATATGTTGAAATTTTTCATATGAATACTCTTCAAGTCAAATTTTTCGACTCAATAGTTCCGAGAAATAGGTTAACGATTTGCTTGTCGACGCATTTTATGCGGCAACTACACTTTCGACTGTAATTACCTGAACTAAGTACCCGGAAGGACAGGTTTACAGATGTAGCGACAATGCGAACATACCGCCACCTGACTCGAACAAATATGAAAATCGGTTCAAAGGCACAGTCGGAAATTTTTAATGTCAGAACCATAATTTCCGAACGTATTTTTTTTTTTCAAATCGAAATTTCACCATAAAACAAGTCCGTTCTACATGATGCTTTAGAAATCCTTTTGAGTAATATTATTACACGTTGACAAGGATCTTTCTGCTGCTCGCTGTGTTTCAAGCGGTTTTAACCGGCAGAATCCATCTGCACGAAGCCTCCTATAAAAGGAAGACGGGTCCTGGACATCTACAAGTAAAGCAACTATCGAGTGTCTGCTAGATACGCATTTTCCCGGCAGTTCGACTTCTGCCTCATCTGAAGAGCCCTAAACCTGTTGCTCAACGCCTTGTCACGACAGTACATCAATCCTTTCTCGAGAGAAGATTATGTAGGCGACATCTAGCTTCGAACCTTTTAAATCTGCTGGACCCGACGGTATTATTCCGGCGGACATGCAGGGATGTTCGGATATTCTATATCCTTGGATAAAGGGTATCTTAAAGGCCTGCCTGGAGTTTGTCTATGACCCTCGCATGTGGCTGGAGGTTAGGGTTGTTTTTATCCCGAAAACAGGTAGAAGTTCGCATGCGCGCCCGAATGACCTCACACCGATTAGTCTATCTAGTCCTATTTTATTGTACGGTATCAGTGTGTGGTGAGCAGCACTTAGAATAGCGTATTACTGTGGCCTTTTGGGGAAGTACAAAGGCTAGCTGCGTAGGCCACGACGGAGGCTTTTAGAAGCACTTCGCCTGCCGGAATAGACCTGATTCTTGGCGTGCTCCCATTGGATATTCTTGATGAACAAACCACTGGCAGCAAACACGGCTTTGCGCCTTCGCGACACTGAACAGTGACGTGTGCTGAGTGCGGGACACTCTACTATACAGAACAACCTCGATCTCCCCAGGGAGACGGACTACGTTTCACTTCTTCAGCCTGATTCCGTCCATGAGTCTATGAACGGGGGATGCGCCCTTGATTACCGAGACCATGGTCATATATACAAATGGCTCTATAACCGACGAGAGGGTTGGAGTGGACATTTACTAGGAAGGACTGGGGATTAGCCTCTCACTTCGTTTCCCCGACTATTGCAGTGTCCTTCAGGCGGAGGTTTCGGCGATCGCGGGAGTCCTCTATTGGCTGGGCAGCCATGTCATTACTGTGAGGGACATCACTATTTACGCAGAGAGTCAGGCGGCGATTCGCGCATTCGAATCCGTCCTCATGACATCTAAAACCATTGATAACTGCCGCTCAGCTCTCGCTGAGATGGGTAGCTTCTTCAATATCACTCTCTGTTGGATCCCGAGCCATAGTGATTTTGTGGGTAACTGCAAGGCGGATGAACTAGCTGGGATGGTACAACTGGTGTGGTTGACGAACGACGCAGAAACATTAAAATGTCACTTTGCATGTGCAAATTGTCGATTAAGACAGCTGCTGTGGACAGGGCTAATTTAAGATGGCTTAGCGGCAACACATGCCAAATAACGAGGATTTGGCCGATATTTGACCTCAGTCACTCTGGCACACCGTTGTCGCTGAGCAGAAAGCATGTTAGTAGGGTAGTAAGGGTTATCAGGGGGCACTGCCCAATCGGGACTTCGCCCAGAGGCTCCGGATTCCTCATCGCGACTTCTGCAGGAGTTGTGGAGATGAAGATGAGGAGGTTAGTATCTTTTATGATCTGGATATGGGTCTTTTATGATCTGGATAACCTTAGGAATATGACAGCCACAAGGCTCAACAGTTACATCGCTAGTACAGGCTGGTTTGATACGCAGGTTCCAACGGTGGTAATTCTTTTTAGTGGTACCACAACGAACCCAATGATGGTCTAAGTGTGCTGTGATACATCATGGCAGCCCTTGCACCTAACCTAAGCTTACCGGCAGAATGCGGTCTGAAATTGTTTGTTTGTGGTACTATGTGTAGGCGTCCTATTGCCGTTACGTATTAGAATTATTTGTCTTAGTAGAATAGAGTTTCTTCTTGTTTAGCGGGCTTGATGTGCGATACCTTGTATTATATTTGATGGAGGAGGCTAATAGATGCCGTTAACCCACTCCGCAACTCCCGGTTACTGAGTTGGTCTGCAAGCGCACATCGCTGGCAGTATTTGGAGAGGGTTTTGCTCACGTTTTGTTTACTCCGACCTACAGGGCCAATCCTCACCCTCGTCCTCCGACACCCATCATTATAAGACCGAGAGCTCGTTGGAAAGACTCAGTAGTTGAGGACGCCGAACAACTGCTGGGCGCCCAAAAATGGAGGAGGCGGTCACTTGAATATATTGAAGATAAATTGGAGGACGATAATCCAGGGGGCCAGGGCCCGACGTCTGGATGTTGCGCCACGATGATGATGAGATGTGGTAGGCTTTGCAACAATTGTGGTGAAGTCCCAAAACTGATCCTGACACATACCAACGCTGTTGAAAAACTGCTTAACATTAATAACATTAACTCAGTCAAAATGAGTCAACCTGAGCGACAACTGTGCCTCTTTCCACCATAAATTAGGATTATCAAACCATAGTCGATTAATCATGTATAACAGCAATAAGGCTGCCATTAAACAACAATCTGTTCGACATTTGCAAGGTTCCTCGTGCCACGTACATGCACACGTTGCTTCCTTTTCTTCAATTTTTGCAAATTTGCACGTTTTTTTTTTGCCAGCTCCCATAAAAACAGTTCCATTTTTCACCAAAACGAAACTCGATAATTCATCCCGGAAAAAAAAGGAATCGGCCGGCAGCGGCTTCTGTCTTGTTTCATTTGACGATACATGCCACGCCATTTAAAAGAATTCCGTGCGAGTAAATCTTCTCGGTATTAAATTCTTGGCACGGGCAGGACGAGGTGGTTATGACGACGGGTGGCATGAAAAAAAGGAGTCCAGGGATCGGGCAAATTTGAAAGAAATATATGAGGGAAAGTCAACAGAAAGCACAAAAGTGCAAGACAACGAGAAAATCAGGACAAATATTGACTGCCTTCCGGTGGCCTTTTTTCTTTTTCTTTTTTCTTCGTCGTCGTCTTTCAGTCGTCCTTTTCGAGGTCCTTGTTTCGCACAACATGCCTTTATATACCGATATGTTTCGAAACGTAGATTATAGGAGTATCCGTATGTACGCCATAGCTCCACGCGTGCCAAGTAATAAATTATACCTTTTGTATTCCTCGGCAAGTTTTCTCCCTGTGTCGTCGTCGTTGTCGTTTTGGTGGCCTTTTTACTTTTGTGTTTTGTCTTGCCGACACGAATCAGAAACCTTGAAGATTGGCTCAAAAGGCAGTCTGGATAGAGGAAGTGGTAAGGCATTAATAGTAATTGCCTGAAAATAAGACCATAGTAATAGCGCTGAGGGACATCAACGCATGTAGGAGCGAAGTTTGCCTAGACTAGGGCATGGTCGACACAATCGCCGAATGCCAACACCGCTATTTATTTCTTTAGTAGAGGGAAAATAAAAGGAAACAGATGTTACTAAGTAACTGCCAAGTCGAAGAAGAAGTTTAACAAAAAGTCTGTTTATTTTTTTTTTGTTTCATAGATAATGGAAATATGGGCCATTCTTTTTTTCGTCCTTAAAGAAATCAATTTAGTTTGAGAGCCACTTGGAAGGAAGGAATTGTCAGGATTTTAGGTTCAACTCTGAAGGCGGAAGTAATTTGAATCATTAAAGAAAAATGATGGCATTCAGATACCATTTTTTTGTCTAGAATTTCTCGTAATCCCCGAGTGTCTAGTAGTCTAGGAAATAGGTAAAAAATAATGAAGGTTTGGTTTTGGTACGTTTATGTTTTTGGGGGCGCGGAAGAAGTTTTCTAACAAAAATTTTCCCGCGAAATATGTTTTCTTCGAAAAAAGGGTGAAAAACCTGTTTTCTATTTTTTTTTTATCCATTTTCCCCAAAATAATTTCAAAATTAATAATTTTCCGTTCCGCGATTAAGGCTCTGGAATTAATAACAATCTCATCGAAAATAGTGAAACAATACCGCAGTGAACTGGCGGGACTGGCGGACCTCTTCAGAGTTTCTCTTCTATGGGTTCCAGGACATAGGAACATAGAGGGGAACGGGAGGGCCGATCAACTGGCGAGACAGGGCTCTGCACTACACGAGTCCTACGAGGTGACTGTCCACCCGCCGTTTAATGCCATAAAAAAAGGAGATTCATACACATTTCATGCCACAGGCTAGTGAAAGATGGGGCGCATTGACAACGTGTGGCACGTCTAATGCCTGCTACAGACAATGGCCCAGCCCCATTGCCATTCGGGGCCATTGCCATTGTGTGGACGGGCGGATGGGTTTTAGTGGCCAATGCCGCGTAACCGTCATTTCTGTCAACAGCGATGGGCCATCGGATGGCCACAAATGGCTTCGAGAGCCATTTCCCTCCACGTGATGGCCCATTGCTTACACAGCTGACAACAACTTTCAACAGCTGCTTTAAGTCAGGCTACTGCACGCGGATAATTGTGCTGTCGTTTCATTCGGAAAAAAATGTTAGTGTAGTCAAGTGGCTAGCACATTATGAACAGCCAAATACCATACGTCTTTCCCGTCCAGCGATTCATCGAGTGGAAGAGTGTAACGAATGCCGAACCGAGTCCTCCTGGTATCCATACGCTGGGGATCAATCACCAAACAAGCAATCTGTCCGCTCGATGAATCGGTGGATACGAGAGACTCTTAGTGCTTGGTTGTGCACAGCGAGCTAGTCACTTCGCTCGTGACTTGAGGAGTTGAGTTACGAGTGGTCTGAAACTGTCGGATACATAGAAATATAGGCATCAAATTAAAGATTTAACCAAACTGTTTTGGGCGCATATGTGAATCTTGATCCACTTGTTTTGTTTATAATTGCCGTGACACACAGAACGACAGCTGTCGATTTCAATGGCCCACTATACGCAATTTCCTGATGGCCCATCGAAGACCATTGTGTGGACGGACAATATTTGAATTGCCATTTGGTGTGTTATGGCGGCCATCAAAGCGACCATCGCAATGGGCCATTGTCTGTAGCTGCCATAAGAAACTATAGCCATCATATGATGCACGTAAATCTAATGCCCTTCTGAAGAGAACCCGTTCGGATGTCGTAAAAGTTGCAGCGGTTACGACGGAGCATTGGTCGGTGGAGTGCACGCGGCCAGATTGGGTATATCTTACAACATGTTCTGCCGAAGCTGCAAGAATGAAGAGGAGAAGGAAACTCTGATCCATTTCTTGTACAAATGCCCGGCTCTTGCAAGAGTCAGATATCAAGAACTGGGCAGTGCTTTCTTCCAAGATATATCCGATATCTCCTCAAAGGGTATCAGGGAGATAATACGTTTTCTTAACTCGACAGGATGGATCTGAGGACGAATACCTCAGAACTACTTCCCCGATAGACTAAAGGTTGCTCCTGACGAGTATGGTCTATCGGTGGACGAAACCAGTCGGCAAGTACCATCGGCTTTAATGCTGAATATTTTTGGTGGAGTTCATTGCCAACTTAATCTTGTTGTATTGAGCTGGTAGTGATACACTTCATTCATTCTTAACAACTTATAAAATATATTTTAGAAAAAAGCGATAAGCGTGATTATAATTGATTGATTGCTTGATTTAAAGAGCTAAGTCGGCGTACGGGTCAGATGCCAATCGAGGAATTGATACGCAGACAAAAATGACAGTGGATAGGTCACACATTGCGGAAGGATAATAACTGCATAGCTTTACATGCCTTGAAATGGAACCACATTTCCAATCAAGGCGTGGGGTGGGGTGTCCTAAAATTTAATGGTGTCGTTCTGTGGCAAAAGGGTCACTGAGACGTGGGGGATTAGCGGCCGGTTGCCTAGAATAGAGTACGATGACGCGCAGGAATAGTTGATGCGATACGATCCACTAGGGCTTAATGCAAAATAGTAACGCCCTACGTCAGGAGATGATGGTTCTGAATTTCTTCCCATGTCGCTTCAAAAAATCCTCCTATTTTTTGACAAGCCTTTGTCAATTGTTTCGTTGTTTGGGGATGGGCACACGTTTCGCATCCACAGCATAGTTCGGGCTGGATGTTGGGCTTGTAGTTTTGGAGCTTCTGAATAGTTGAATAGCTGAATAATTGAATCATGTAGAAGCTGTGATTTGCTAGCTGCTTAATCTAGATGGTTGCGTCATCATTCTCCGCAATGTTACATGAAGTTCTCTGCTTTTTCGATGGCCTGATTACTGATGTCTGGTCTTTTCGAATTACTTCTCCGGGCTTTTTGTGTTAACATCTTCATCTTCGTCGTGTAAATTTGTAAACCAGTATGCTTCATTTGGGACTTGTTCGAACCACGACAGCTTTTTGTTGCCTCCGTGGCTAAAATAGACATGATAATACCATCTTCTAGCGTATCCAATTCCACATCATAATGTCATCAGTCAAAAGTAAAATCAACCATCTTTTCTTACATTGCGAAACTACTAAATCTAAATGTAGCTTGGTTATAGCATTTCCGAAAGCTAGCATTCCTCCTGAACTTTCTACGCCACAATGCGATACTCCTAGAGTCATTAAAGACATCGATTTGTATGGAATCTAAATAGCAATTAAGTTGGCAAAAAGCATTCAAATGCATCGGAAATTAAACGTCGTCAATTGCTTTGTCATGTGAATTTGAATTGAACGTTAACCTAATTTGTGTCGGTGTCATTTAACCTCCTCTCCACTTTCAAACTTAAGTGATTCAGTGATTATTATAATGAATACGCTGATGCTTGCGAAAATTTCAACATAATTTTCGCTAATTCGTTTCCAATGCTAGCTTCTGCTATTCCCTTAATTAGTTCGATTTTTAATCATCGATTTGCTTCGCATGAATGATTTGAAATCTCGAATGCACACTATAAGTGCTAGTGGCGTAGAAGATTCCTGCTGGGCAGGGTTGCCAGATATCCGATTAGAAAGGGAATGGAGCTAGAGAGTTTATTATTACTACTACTAGTTTACCTTAATCGTAGTACGGCATAGAGCATCAACTATTCCTGCTCGCGATAGTACTCTGTTCTGGGCAATCAGCCGCAAGTTGCCCCACGTCTTACCCAGAGAGTTACACTCTTTGCCAGAGAAGAGCGCCATGAAATTTTAGGACACTTCGTTGGTCGCCCTTGATTGGAAATGGGGAAAAATTTGCAAAGAGAAAAAAAAATACTACATTTTCCCATTATGATCAACAGGTTACAGTGAATCCTGAAGACAGCAGAGGTGAAACACTGCATTCCTTGTCGTAATTCACTCATAAACTGTGTAAGATTGTGAGCACCTGACTAATACAAAAATGCAGTACTAGGCAATACAATTTTTTAAACTGACGTGAAAGGACAATCCTGGCAAACAGAAAGGTATCCAGGGCTCCTCCGCTCTTTTTCCGGACACCGAAGATGCTCCAAATGCCGGCAATTCAAAGCATTTATGGAGGCCTTAGGTACGTAGCTAAACCACAAAAAACAAACACAACACCAGGATTGCAGTTTTGAACTGACTCTAAAAGGAAAAACTTCTCTATAGGAAGGATGGGGTGCTGCAGAGGAAAGTACAGCTACTTGAAGGGAAAATACGTGAAGTAAAGATGGCTAAGGCCTAAGACTTAAATTAAGTAGCCTTAATGTATGTATTGGGGCGACCGGTAGCGCAGTGTGTTGAGGCATCAGTCTCATGTTGGACTACCGGCGTTTCGGGTTCAAATCCCGTCCACGACGACGTTCGTGGCCATGGATGTGCAGGAGGTGCATGCTGGCAACTGCATTCTCCGAAACTAGTTTATGCCGAGAAACGTCAACTGGGCCACATGGAACAGGTGACGCGCTATGCCCCACTAGGGGTTAGGGCAATTGAGAGAGAGAGAGAGAATGTATGTGTGGGGTTGCGCGACGGTGGAAGGACTAAAAAGAAACCCGATGAGGTCCTTTTTAGTCCTGTTCTTGACCAGAAATTGGCCCCATGTTGGGCGCCAAATATGTAATGGACGGGTTGGTAGGCATCTGAAGATGCCCTTTGGGGATGGAACCTAAGGTAACATAATGACCGTGAAGGTTGGGCCGTGCCGTTTGGTAAAGAAAGCAGAAAGCAGCGGCCTATGTTTGCTGCAGCTCAGTTCAGGAGATGTGGGCGGGGTTTTCGCCGCTCGTTGCCCCTGTCCTTTACGTATTGATAAAAATTCATAGGCCTGGAGAAGACAGCACAAACAGGGGAGGTAAAAATGAGGAATAAAAGAATGAGGCGATAAGGATGGAATGGTTGACGGACGGCTCACTTGCCTTCGCGCTCGCATCGGGGTCCAGGTGTAATGGGACGCTCGGCCTCTGGTTTCGTACCACCGACAGATCCTTACTCATCTGGTGCTGTTCTAGATCTGTCGATGGAAGCAGCACTATCAGGATATGGTCCATTGCAGGTGGTTCATTACAGATTCTCCTGTAGTAGCTTATGAAATTTCAATGCACAATGGTTGCATCCTAAATGTAAGCACTTTCGTTGGGACGAAACGGACGATGCTATAAAAAATAAACGAACAGTCTCCTGTTCTATGAACGCAAATGTCAAGCATGGTATTTTTAGAATGTCACAATTGCTTACGGCAAGCCCATCGACAACTGAACGCCATTATTATTTTTCACTCTGCATCGATAATTCATTTCTTATCCGTAGCTCGAATCGAAAGTTTAATTTCAAAAGCCTTGTCGCTTTTCATTACGATATCGTCATCGCCAATTTGTGGTATTTCTGGCAGGATACTAGAAAAAATGGGAAGAATAGCTACAAAAAATCTGTGTGCAGGATACACCCTCACTATAGTACCCCCGCGAGCAAAACTCTATTGATTAGCCATCAGGAACCCATCGCCGGCCATAGTAGCGGAAATACAGAGTCTCCAAAATGGGCCGTATAGATGTGAATTAAGCAATATGACCCCACACCAACTCTACCTTCGTGTGCATCGACCCGTCATGCCGCTCCAAGGACCCACTCTACCACCGAATAGGGAATACCGAATATATTGTTCGATGGAGTTTGGTAGTTATTGGTTCGGTGATTACGTTGCCAACTTTATACTTAATGCCGGGTGGCGTAACATTTACGAGGAGGTAGTTGCTGGTTTTCAATAAAAAATGAGACATTTGGATTGAGTGGTAATTTGTGTTGGAGCACTGAAATCAAAAAAAGTTCGATTGGAGGTAGTAGGGGAAAAGCAAGCAGCACGAGACCGATCAATTCATGGAGTCTTAGCGACTTTCCTTCTCAATTTCCCAGAATTTCTGCATGATTAACGATAAATGACAGAGAAGCGATAGCGGCAACTATCCAGGACAATGGTTGGAAGTTTTTATGAAAGTTTCAAAGGAACTGAGAGAGTAATTTGTAATTTATTATTTAAATGTGTATCCACTCTTATCCAATTAAGGTCATATCTAGCTTTATACATATACTTAATCGAATTGCTGTATTTGTTTACAAATGGGTATGGATTGTTAGAAAACAAATTAATTACTTACAAAAAAACATTCCGAGGTGTCCGCTTCCGATTAAGTATCGGTTATAATATGTTATTCTGCAACAATAATTATGATATATTTTTTTCTTTTTTTGCGGAAAACTTTTTTAAAGAGGCAAAACTCACCTCGGTTGTTGACTACTCATAGAAGTAATTTTAAGGTTTCACGACACCTTTTTTTTTAAATATATAAATATTTTGAAAGTGGTTAGCCCTAGTGAAAAATTTTCTGAGATAAAATGTAAGGTCTGGTTTCGTTCAATAAAAAAGGTTCAATTCACATTTTTCATATCTTCAATTGTTTTCGAGATATTCTCACTCGAAAAAGGCTATTTTTCATGTTTCTAATATCTATATTTGTTCCCTGATGCCTTTTGTCAAATAATGGAAAATACATATACCCTACCAGCAAAATGTTTAGCGATGAAATTATTGTCAATTTAATCCCCTTTCATTTGAGATGAGTGAGATGCGTGTTGAAATTATTGTTACATAGATAATGGCAAAAACAAATTTCCTTTAAAAATCTACTGCAGGGAAAACGTCTAAGCATCACTTAATAAATTCTAAATTTTAAAAGTGAGAGTATCTCGAAAATTATTGAAAATACGAAAAAAGTAGCCTCACTTTTTTCTGAATTTCCAAAGATACTTCATTCTAAAATAATATAGAAAATTTTCATTTAAAATAAGATTCAAATATTTAGCCGCCGTAGTTTTCAAGTTATGGCCATTGGAAAAAGTGCAAGTTTGGGCCCTCTAGCTGCCTTCGTATAGGAGAAAATCGCACTTTTATATTTTTCAGTCGAGGGGCTAATTTACCTTGAAATTTTCGGGATTTTTCACAGTTTTTCGATCGGAATGGTATTTTCTATTTTTGGGGGAAGGTTCGAGCTGCATTTCAAGGCAAAATTCAACTCTCTAGTTGCCGTAGTTTTTGGTTAGAGCCATTTAAAAAAGTGCAAGTTTGGACCCTCTAGCTGCCTCCGTTTAGGAGAAAAACGCACTTTTATATTTTTCAGTCGAGGGGTCACTTAGCCTTGAAATTTTCGGGGTTTTTCGCAGTTTTTTCACCGGAGTGGCGTTTTCTGTTTTTGGGGGAAGGTTCAACCTGCATTTCAAGGCAAAATTCAACTCTCTAGTTGCCGTAGTTTTTGAGTTAGAGCCATTTGAAAAAGTGCAAGTTTGGACCCTCTAGCTGCCTCTGTTTAGGAGAAAAATGCACTTTTATATTTTTCTGTCGAGGGGCCACTTTGCTTTGAAATTTTCGGGGTTTTTCGCAGTTTTTCCACAGGAGTGGTATTTTCTGTTTTTGGGGGAAGGTTCAAACTGCATTTCAAGGCAAAATTCAACTCTCCAGCTGCCGTAGTTTTCGAGTTAGAGCCATTTAAAAAGTGCAAGTTTGGACCCTCTAGCTGCCTCCGTTTAGCAGAAAACGCACTTTTGTATTTTTCTGTCGAGGGGTCACTTTGCCTTGAAATTTTCGGGGTTTTTCGCAGTTTTCCCACCGGAGTGGTATTTTCTGTTTTTGGGGGAAGGTTCAGCCTGCATTTCAAGGCAAAATTCAACTCTCTAGTTGCCGTAGTTTTTGAGTTAGAGCCATTTGAAAAAGTGCAATTTTGGACCCTCTAGCTGCCTCCGTTTAGGAGAAAAACGCACTTTTATATTTTTCGGTCGAGGGGTCACTTAGCCTTGAAATTTTCAAGTTTTCTTGCGGGTTTTGTTCCGGAATCCTATTTTAGGTTTTTAGGGCATGGTACAAGCTGCATTTGAAGACCCAAATCAACTCTCTAGCTGCCGTAGTTTTCGAGTTACAGCCATTTGAAAAAGTGCAAGTTTGGACCCTCTAGCTGCCTCCGTTTCCGAGATATTCAAGGTTTTATATTTTCCTGTCGAGGGGTGACTTTGCCTTGAAATTTTCAAGTTTTCTTGCGGGTTTTGTTCCGGAATCCTATTTTTGGTTTTTAGGGCATGGTACAAGCTGCATTTGAAGACCCAAATCAACTCTCTAGCTGCCGTAGTTTTCGAGTTACAGCCATTTGAAAAAGTGCAAGTTTGGACCCTCTAGCTGCCTCCGTTTCCGAGATATTCAAGGTTTTATATTTTCCTGTCGAGGGGTGACTTTGCCTTGAAATTTTCAAGTTTTCTTGCGGGTTTTGTTCCGGAATCCTATTTTTGGTTTTTAGGGCATGGTACAAGCTGCATTTGAAGACCCAAATCAACTCTCTAGCTGCCGTAGTTTTCGAGTTACAGCCATTTGAAAAAGTGCAAGTTTGGACCCTCAAGCTGCCTCCGTTTCCGAGATATTCAAGGTTTTATATTTTCCTGTCGAGGGGTGACTTTGCCTTGAAATTTTCAAGTTTTCTTGCGGGTTTTGTTCCGGAATCCTATTTTTGGTTTTTAGGGCATGGTACAAGCTGCATTTGAAGACACAAATCAACTCTCTAGTTGCCGTAGTTTTCGAGTTACAGCCATTTGAAAAAGTGCAAGTTTGGACCCTCTAGCTGCCTCCGTTTAGGAGAAAAACGCACTTTTATATTTTTCAGTCGAGGGCTCACTTTGCGTTGAAATTTTTGGGGTTTTTCGCAGTTTTCCCACCGGAGTGGTATTTTCTGTTTTTGGGGGAAGGTTCAGCCTGCATTTCAAGGCAAAATTCAACTCTCTAGTTGCCGTAGTTTTTGAGTTAGAGCCATTTAAAAAAGTGCAAGTTTGGACCCTCTAGCTGAATCCGTTTAGGAGAAAAACGCACTTTTATATTTTTCGGTCGAGGGGTCACTTAGCCTTGAAATTTTCGGGGTTTTTCGCAGTTTTTTTACCGGAGTGGTATTTTCTGTTTTTGGGGGAAGGTTCAGCCTGCATTTCAAGGCAAAATTCAACTCTCTAGTTGCCTTAGTTTTTGAGTTAGAGCCATTTGAAAAAGTGTAAGTTTGGACCCTCTAGCTGCCTCCGTTTAGGAGAAAAACGCACTTTTATATTTTTCAGTCGAGGGCTCACTTTGCGTTGAAATTTTTGGGGTTTTTCGCAGTTTTCCCACATGAGTGGTATTTTCTGTTTTTGGGGGAAGGTTCAGCCTGCATTTCAAGGCAAAATTCAACTCTCTAGTTGCCGTAGTTTTTGAGTTAGAGCCATTTGAAAAAGTGCAAGTTTGGACCCTCTAGCTGCCTCCGTTTAGGAGAAAAACGCACTTTTATATTTTTCGGTCGAGGGGTCACTTTGCCTTAAAATTTTTCGGGGTTTTTCGCAGTTTTTCCACCGGAGTGGTATTTTCTGTTATTGGGGGAAGGTTCAACCTGCATTTCAAGGCAAAATTCAACTCTCTGAAAATTTCAAGGCAAAGTCACCCCTCGACAGGAAAATATAAAACCTTGAATATCTCGGAAACGGAGGCAGCTAGAGGGTCCAAACTTGCACTTTTTCAAATGGCTGTAACTCGAAAACTACGGCAGCTAGAGAGTTGATTTGGGTCTTCAAATGCAGCTTGTACCATGCCCCAAAAACCAAAAATAGGTTCCGGAACAAAACCCGCAAGAAAACTTGAAAATTTCAAGGCAAAGTCACCCCTCGACTGGAAAATATAAAACCTTGAATATCTCGGAAACGGAGGCAGCAAGAGGGTCCAAACTTGCACTTTTTCAAATGGCTGTAACTCGAAAACTACGGTAGCTAGAGAGTTGATTTGGGTCTTCAAATGCAGCTTGTACCATGCCCTAAAAACCAAAAATAGGATTCCGGAACAAAACCCGCAAGAAAACTTGAAAATTTCAAGGCAAAGTCACCCCTCGACTGGAAAATATAAAACCTTGAATATCTCGGAAACGGATGCAGCTAGAGGGTCCAAACTTGCACTTTTGCAAATGGCTGTAACTCGAAAACTACGGCAGCTAGAGAGTTGATTTGGGTCTC